>JBBPFP011034836.1:0-13125 GCA_037974795.1 Kaempferia galanga | reverse complement strand
TCTCAAAAATCTATTGAAGCCGAATAGGTGTAATCGAAGCTCTCTAGGTCCATCAGTGAGTTTTATTTGAAACCCTGGACCTATAGATCTCGATTGTACCCATTTCAGCTCATGTAGATTTCTAATGTTGTAAAGAGTTTAAATATACTATCTATTTTTTGTTTCAGCTTCTTTAAATGTATTAAAAAGTTATCAAAATAATTAACTAAATCTATAGGTCGTGGGTCTGATATAATTTACATATCAGATCCACTTATGCCAGCATGCATGTAAAAAAAAAAGAGGAAAAAGAATAGAGGAGAACAAAATAAGAGAGAAAACAGAAGAAAGAAAAAAAAATAACATAGAAAAAAAATCATGAAGGTTAAAATGAAAAATCTACTTTAAAAAAATATATTATTTGATAAATACTAAAATAGCAAATGTTTTAAAAAAAAATTCAGAATCCTACACCATTTAATAAAACCCGTTGTTTCTAAATTCTATCTTCCAATCTTCTATCTGATCTGCAGCAAGAGACAATAGAACACTCACAGTTAATTCCCAAGATAAAGGTAAAAAAGTAATTGGCTTTTCCTCTCCAAAGTCCGGAGATGGAGCTTCGTGGACCAAAGAAAGAGAGTCTGAGTTTATTAGGACCCAGGATTTGTCATGTGATATCACATGGCAATGCATCCTTGTCTTCTCTGCCACTCCTTCAATTAATAGATCCAAAAACCAAACAAAATAGTAGTCTTGGAAGAGGAAGATCCTGAAGTAAGTAAATGAGGAGCAACTCAATCAGAATGGTTCTTCAACCTGAATTTCAAGTTGCTAGCTAAATATGTCTTCATCAAAATAATAACGAAAATTAATTCTACACTTTATACTGTTTCTTGTCTTCTCGGTCATTCATTCTGTAGAAAAGTAAACCAGCGTCGCCTCTTGTGCAGAACCTTAAAGCCAAAAAAGGTTACTGTCCACCTTAAAAATGCTTCCTTGGCCTCTGCCATTTCCCTCCTTCGCTTCCGTCTCAGTTCCTGTTCATGTTCGTCTGCGCTTGTTGGGTCTGTAGCCTTATAGTGAAGTAATGAAGCGCTACTACTCCAGCGTTTGAAGGATGGAGTTTGGCGGAAAGGTGGGTTTGTTGGCCGGTGCGTCCTCGGAATCTGGCGGTGTCTTCTCCGTGGAGTCCTCCGACGCTGAGCTCAGCGGCCAGAGGGCGACTGAAGCTGAGGAGCATGGCATGCGATGCCTCAAGCTGGCTAGAACTGAGCTAAGGATGCCAGCGCCTGTAAAAATGGCGCCTTTCTTTACTCCCAACTGTCTCTTCCCTGAAGGAGGAGGAGGAGTAGGAGGAGAGCAAATGCTCAGTTTCTCTTCACCGTCAAAGCAGGGAGCATTGATGCTCACCCTGGATGGGACATTGCCATGCTCCCATCACCTATCAGCATCTACACCATCACCCTCTCATATGAGGAATGCAGGTGACTAGCATTAAATATGTGGCTGGCCATAGATAGGTTGTTTCAAGCTACGGTTTTTGGTTGTCTGATAGAGTCCGGCGTAGGTTTCCTTCCACGCACAAGACAACAGTTGTCTTGTAGGTTGGCTCTTTAATCCCAGTACTGAATCTATGAATAGTCTTTTCATCGCATCTCGCAAGGGGAAAAAACAAGAGGAGTCTTTGTCCTCTCCTTTTGCCGTTCTGGTTGAGGAGTCTACTCTTCGAGGTTCTGGATTTTGGCAGGTAGATTCTCCGTTCCTTATAGTGAAATAAAGAGCAGGAAAGGGGGGAACAAGTTTATGCCAGCGCTTTGCTGGTTTCTTTATTGTATCTCTCGCTGGTTATCTGAGGAAGAATGGTCGAGGAGAGGGTGAGGTGAAAAAAAGGATCCATTTTGATGGGTAAGCTTCGAGCAATGCACGTCGCGCGTTTTGGCCGTCAAGAAGGATGCTCTTGTTCCTGTTCGTTTTGTGATTCCTGTTTCCTCCACTTATCTTTGTTTTTTTTGCCCTTTCTTTCTTCTTCTCCCCTCTTCTCTCAGGCATGCACACAGGGGGATCTCGTGAACACAAGCATGGAGTCTTGGCCAGGGTGAATGGACCTTTCACTCCTCCTCAGTGGCTGGAGTTTGAACGCCAGGCCTTGATCTACAAACACATCGTTGCAAATATATCCGTTCCACCAAATCTGCTGGTCTCCGTTAGGAGCGGTTTTGGGTTCCCTGCCTTCTCAGCTGGATATTTTGGCTCAAGTACGTGTAAGACTTTCTTCTCTACCTTGTTGCCTGGAAGAAGCTGCTTTTACTTTGGTAATCTGCTACTTAGCAGCAACAAGTGCAGTCGCAGCTCGAATGGTGAATTTGGCTATTTGGTTTAGCATAGTTTCATGGTGTCTGCAGTGGGATGGCGGCAAGTAGGGAAGGAGGATCCGGAGCCCGGTAGATGTCGCCGAACTGACGGGAAAAAATGGCGATGCGCAAGGGACGTCGTCGCCGACCAGAAGTACTGTGAGAGGCACATGAATCGGGGTCGCCATCGTTCAAGAAAGCATGTGGAAGGCCACATCGACCATGCCGCGAAGGTGATACCGACCGACACGCCTACAAAGTCTGCCTCTACCGCGCCCAGAGAAGGTGGAACTTCTGGCTGCCTCGCCAATTCACTGCATCAGACTGAATGTTTGCAGACAAATGGTTGTTACCCTTCACAATTGGACAGGTAATGACTAATATTTTGTTCTGATTTTCATGGTTTTGCTTCACTATGACAAGCTGGAAGATGTCATCTAAAATGCTTAGTTAAAGGAAACATCATTAGATCTTTTCCTATCAACTCATTGGGCTTGGTAAATTGAGATGGCTATTGGGGGTAGGTATTGCTATAATGGACAAGGGGTCGAATTTCGGCAAATCTGAGAAAAATACCCTCCCAATACCAATTGCAGCTTCCCGATTTATCTCTTCATATATGACCGTGGGACGGGCCTTGTGGGATCGCTGGGTAGCGGATTTTACTTTTTTACTACAATTGGTAAAAGAACAGTCAGTGTTTTGTTCATGGTCCAATGTAACTAACTTCTTGGCCCTCCTCTAGTTCCCTATTTTTTTTTTCTTCTCAAATTTCTAGTTTTTGCATACGCATCCTAAGTCTCTAACAACTATTTTGAGGTTTTCCATGTCCTTTACCTCTTTTTTCCTTGTTGATTATTCTGTAGGATGGAGATGAACAGTGAGAAAGTTAATGAATGCACACAAGATTTTGGATCTCTCTCCTTGCCTTACTCTTTGAACTCAAGGAATAGCAGCAAATTATTTCCATTATCACAAGAACAGAATCCCTTTGAAGAGGAGTCATGTGGATTCCAACATAGGTTCATTTTGATGGATTCTCCTTTCAAACCTCCCAGCAGTTCCTCAGATAGCATTCAATGCTCCGACGATGAATTGTCTAGAAACCAGTTTGTATCCTGGCCGGCAGAAGAAATGCAATATGATAGAACCCAACTTTCTATTTCAATGCCCATGTCTTCTTCCAATTTGGTACCTGCCTCTCCAGTCAGCAAGGAGCAGATGAGTTTTTCATCACAGGAAAGCAATCCCATCAATGTGGTTCGAGAAGGTGTGCCAAAGGAAGCCAGCCAATATCAGAAAGGTCGGGTATTGATTTCGTCGTGGGACTGTTCCATGGCCGGTCCACTTGGAGAGGTTCTAAACAATTCTAGGCACACCACCGACGAACAATGCAAAAACCTTTTCTCCTCGTCTATAAACTTCTTGGCTGATGGATGTGATTTGAACAATTGGCTGGAGTCATCCCCAACTCATGTCCTGCAGAAGACTACCTTCCGGTCGGTGTCTAGTAGCGCTTGGAGCAGTCCAAGGGAAGATAACCGCAACTCACCTGAAAATAAAGGCAGCTTGTGTGATGATATTCGCGGTTCAGCTCTGTTGCGCGCCCTAACAATTCCCTCATAGTGTGCCTTCTTCCGCAAACTGCAACGACAGAGATCAGCATAGAGAAACAAAATGAGTGAAAATGGACAACTGAATTGTTTCAAAGGAATGCAGAAAGCTTCGATGTGCTTTACTTTTCTACCGGCATGTTTTTGTTTTCCTTCATTGCTTGTGTACTTGGTATTCACTCTATCCAAAACCATGTTTATTCAAAACCATTTCGCTAAGTGTTGTATGGTATGAATGGTAAGAACTGAAGCTACACAACAAATTATACTCTATGTTCAACAAACTCTTCAGAATCATGTGGCCTCTGATTTGATATTCCTTAAAGCGAACTTGTTTCAGAATTCACAATCAATTGAAATGCCTGCTTTTATTATTTGATAGAATAGTATCTCATGTAGTCAATGCTGCACATGGTTTTGAAGGACAAGTAGTATAAATCTACACTGAAGAAAAATTAGCCAACCATCAGGGAAAAAACTGATGCATTTATTTACTGCTGCCTTTTCTGATTTCTGAATTCAATTCTGTGAGAAGTGCCATGTTCAACAGCAGCAACCTCTTCTGCTCCAAAATGCTCAACAGCAGCCAATCATTAGGGAAAAAACAAACTGATATATTTACTGCTGTTTTCTGTGATTTCTGAATTCTAAAAGGTCAAAGCAAATGCAGCATTGACAGTTCTGCAAAAGTGCCATGCTCATAGCAGCCTCTTCTACCCCCAAATTATAGAACAGTAATTAGTGTATCCATGATGACTCTGTCACGAATCATTGATCTTTAATCACAAGTTACTTTATTTGCTCATCAACATAATCTGGCTGTTAACATGAGATGAGACATGATCTAATACTATAGGATCCAATTAACTTTAAATCAATTATAAAGACATATGGTAATGTTTTATATTATACAATTCATTTATGATACAATCACAAGCTTTCTACAAAGCTACTCCAAAAAGTTTAGCATCTCTAGCATTACATCTTCTCTGATATCTTGGAAAATGGATTCCAATCTCTCTCACATGAGGTTGGAGCCCATACCATTCCCTCCTGGTGTTGGACATCTCTGAAGTCAAATGGAGTCTCATTAGCTATAGCTCATGGGCTAAACTTCAATGACACACTGTGATACTTTTGTGATCCTTCTCAATGGCCAAGACAGGTTTGTCTGCCTCATCGAATTGTTTCCCTGAGATTGCAAACTGGTTGGTGAAGGCAGGAGAGCAAACAAGCTTAGGCAAATGAACATGTTGAGTTAACATAGCAACTCATCCCTAAGCTACAAAAACAATTTAATGGGCAAGCAAAACCCAATCGCATTCTAATGACCGAGTGATGCATTAATCCCACAACGAGGTCTCAGAATGTGTTGCAGGCACAAAATTCTGTAACTGCAAGAAACGATGTTGATGTTCTTGTGGAAAACGGACAAGAAACAAATCAGAACAGATCAAGCACGTTTGTATACATTACAGTTATAAAGGTTCACAGGAGAAATCAGGTAGATTTGAGAAGCAACTATTCGTAACAAATTGTTTTTCTTGCATCGACCATACAATTGCCAGTGTTATAGACTTTTCTATTTAATTAACAACAACAAATCTGGTCGAACAGTTGAGAAGGTAAAACTTGTTGGCAGTCGCTGACGCTACCATACCGTTGACGAGTTCATGGAAACTCTAGCACCCTGCTAAATCTCTCCACTTCAAGTAAATTAATCCTGCCTGGTAATGAGTATAAGCTCCAGCAACGACCAACACATGGAAAAGCTGGTGACTATGCCCTGCGATATCAAATTTTCCGGGCATCCAACGTTCAGGAACTCGTGTAGCATATACCAATGCACCGAGGCCGTAAAGAAGCCCCATCAATAGCTCGTAGCCTGTTGTCTGTATTGCCTCTGGCCGATGGCTGAAAATAACCAGCTTGTGCAACACTGGAACCACTCCAGACAGTCCCATCCCAAAGAAAAGACCTGCCCTTATGGTTCGATATTCAGGGTTTTGAAAAACTGGTAAAAGTGAGACAGTGATTGTGGCGATTCCGATAATAGTGATGCACCCGAGGTAGAGATTGCAGAAGAATGGATTGCACATGAATGAGTAATATACTGGGGGGTAGAATGATGTTGCAATCAGGGCAGTGATACCAGCATAGTCCACGCGAAGCATAATGTATGCAAGACGTTGAGAGTGACATGATAGAAGATGGCAAGTGCTGCTAGCAAGGAGGCAGAACATTGCCCCGCCTAAGAAGGCAAAAAATGGCCACCGTGGAATCGTCGGTGCTAGTAATGGAGCTATCATATTAACCACATCGTCCTTCATAGCTGACTGCATATTCACCATATCATTGCATTTAGTATTTAAATATATATAAACGTTTACATAAACATGAACTTCCACATCTAAACAAACTTGGAAAAGCCAATTATATCTTCCAAGAGAAAGGTTCATTCGATTAGTGTATATAGTGCCTTTGTAGTATTTTGCAAAACAAAGCTAATGCTTCTATGAGTCCAGAACATGTTGTACTCTTAGGCTTGTAAGAGTAATCAAGATAGGTCTAGTATAAAATTGAGACAGAATTCGAGTTAATAGATAGAGAATTTACCAGAAGAGATGAATTAGTAGCATTAGCATGTGCAAATCTGTGGGGTAGGCAATATGAAAGAAGCTGCAAGAGGTGCTTGTGAGATAGAGACGTAAACATATCCAGAGAAGCCAAGGACGTCTTCAATTCGTCCTTTATTCTCTGCAGATCAGATAGGTGAGGCATCGAAGGCAGGCAAGCCACGAGTTCTGAGTGAATCTTATGCAGATCAGCCTTCTTCAGAACATCTGGTAAATGTTGAAGTGAGTGGAGATCTACAACTGATGGAACCTTCGTTGCGGTGTATATAGTCAGAGCGAGAAAAAGAAAGAAGCCGATCAAGTGCCTGGAACACGAATACACTGCGTGTCAAAAATTGGAAGAAAGCATAAATTATGGAATGCTCTAGATTGAGATTATAATGTAAAGAAGACTCCCCAATTGGGCAAATAACTCACTAATCGGATAATTGACACAACTAAGATCCAAACTAAGAATGGATATCGGTCACATTGGAATCTAGTTACTGGTGACCTGCTCGACAATATGATGATATTTAACAAAGTACACAAAGAGGCTGCGATGTAGGTAGGAATTTTAGCCAAATCAAAATATCTTCTCCTAGGAGAACAAATTCAAGGAAAAGTGATACAGAAAAAAAAAAGTTTGAAATACCTTTCTGAAAGATGATGGCATCTTGACCAAATACTATAGCACATGAGTAAAATTATGTTAATAAAATTGACAAATTTAATGTAGCCATATGAATATGAACAATTCAAATGCATTAAGCTTCTGAAAATAAACACTCAAATAACTAGTGCCGATGTTCAAATACAAGATTCACCTATAAACAGAAAAGGGTTGAAGTTCTGAATCCAAAAAATTTCAGCTAGTTGAGGAAACCTTCCTTCTAAAATCACAACACACACAAAAAAATAAATAAATAATTGCTACTGCTGCAAGGAAAAATTAGGCAAACGCTGTCTAATGTCATTTAGCAAGAAAAGTGACAATATTCACCAATCAGAGCTGTTAGAATTTCTGATTGTAGATATTTTCAACTGGGTGGTCTGTAAGGAGGTGAAAATTGGAAAAGTAAGACACTGAGGCAAGGCCATGGATCATAGATGCAGAAGACTACAGCACAAAGAACACGAGAAATAACAACAGGAAACTGAAAACAAAGAATCATAGCTGAAGAATTCAGAAAGAGGGCAAAAAATTGTCGGAAACATATCCAGCACAAAAATGAAGCCAAAAGGCAAATCATTTCGTTGGCACGCCATCTCCTTATGGACTCATCTTTTATAAGCTCATCACTTGATTCATATATTACAAAAAAAAAAAAAAAAAACAGTGTATACTAAACAAACTGTAACCCTTCCTTTGAGATAATTTCAGATTTATCAGTGCATTTAATGAATGAAAGTGTCAGGTCATTCTTGAGGAAAGGAACTGTTGCATCAAACAAGCCCTTCCAAGCAAAATCATAGAGATGTATCGTCAGGGAAGATCTCATCATAGTGGATAGTTATCAATCTCCATCAAGTCTATACCCTAGAAATCGTCCTCTTACATAATTAACATCCACTGTGAAAACATGATGGTTCTACTACTTCACCTAGGTAAAATTTTTCCTTGGATGATTTAGCTAAAACGAACCACAATATCAGCATAAACATCACATAAATTTTACAATATGTCTTGTCTCAAATCCATGGCATCACACAGATACCATCAAGGAAAAGAAAACTTCACCAGCCAGAAAGAGCAAAACACATAGGGCTAATAGAAGCAAAGAACAGAGAAACGATGATTTTCCTTTTCGGTGACCAAACTTATGCCAAGATCAAATCTTTATTGAAATTCGAAAAAAAAAAACAGCAGGATTCTTACGTCCAAACATTGAGGGTCTCGTTGTGAATGGTAAAAATGCTGAAGAGGATCTGCTTGAGCGGCCATTCGGAGCGATAATAGCCCAAGATGTACTCGTTGTCCTTGAGATAGCCAGGGAGGGAATGGTACTCCACCAACTGGTACTTCACCTTCTTCCACAGCCGCCGGCGCATCCCCTGCTTCCCGGCTCCGATCGGGGCAGACTCGAAGCCCTCCGTCGCCGCCATTGCGGAAGCCTAGGCACGAAGGGGGAAAACCGAAGGCCCTCGCTTTTGAAGCCCCGCCACCGAGACGAAGGCGGAGATGCTCCAAAAGCGGAGCCCCGTGATCGATCTAATTATAGGAACAAGGGATTCCCCTGGGTTTCATCGAGCAGATTGGTTTATAAGAAATAGGGAGAGGAAATTTTGAGATTGAATTGGAAAGCTTCTATTTCTTTTATTTCTCCGATCGCGATCAACGGGGACAGACAGCATCGGATACACATGCAATTTTAAAAATACAAGTTTTGTTTAATTCAGCGATATTAACCTGAAATTTTCTGTTCTATTCCAATCGAAGAAGATATCAAGTTGGGCAAGACACGCAAATTGGGATTGCCCTTCCTCCTGGGTAACAAATTACATCGGCACCCACACGCTTAACCATTCACACGGAGGTGAGAAATTCGGGTTGGTGGACTGGCATCGATTCAAAGCAATTACCCGCACGCTTAACCATTCACACGAAGGTGAAGTATTCGGGTTGTAAGACTTGGTCAATTCAAAGCAGCTGCCCGCACGCCTATACATTCAGATACGGGTGGAATATTCGGGTTGTAGGACTGACACGCGTCAATTTAAAGCAATTACAATGAAAGTTATTTTTTGGAAAATAATGGTCTTCTTTTACATAATTCTTTGTCGGTTATTTGAACCAGTTATTTAAAATTGTAAGACTGGCACACGAAAATTCAAAGCGATTAAAATGAAAGTTATTTTTCTAAATAAAGGCCTTCTTTTACATACTTCTTCAGCAATTTATCAGTTAGCTAGGGAAGAGAAAAAAAAAGGGGGTTAAATCGAAGAAACGAATCGGATTTTAAAATTCATTTTAATTTATTTAAAATTTTATTTATAAAAAAATTAATTTGATTTTAGTTTAATTTTAAATTTTCTTATTTTGTTAAATTGAACGAACCAAATTTTTAAAATCTATTTTTTAAGACCAAAACTAAATTTTATTAAAAAAAACTAAATTTTTAGATCATAATTAAAAATTTTTAATTCGATCGATTCAGTTAGTTCTTAAAAAAAAAATCAATTCAATTCTGTTTTAACCGAATACTCACCCTTACGGGTAGTTAACTTTTCATGAAATCAAAATAGATATCTTCCAAAGCATTGTGAATCATAACTATTGTGTATTGTAGAGCATTTTTTTTTCCTAATGAAATAAAAAATCTAGGACATTGATTGTGAATGAGGAGACGCTCGTATTTCTAAATTTATCCGATAGAGTAGACAAATCTGAATTATATTAAAAAATTTAATAGATATCTAGGTTTCATAATTCTCAAGCACAGAAGGAAACCACCAGTTGGAATAATTCAATGGATTTTAGGTGTATGCCAACTTTCATAATATCAAAATAGATATATCTTAAAAGCAGGATATCTAATGCCAACTTAAAAAAACATACATATCTAATTAAAAAATTTAAAAAAAATAGATATCTGAGTTTCATAACTCTCGAGCACATGAGGATACCACAGTTGGAACAGGTCAATGGATTTTTGATGTACCATGAGTAATTTCAAATTCTAGGATCATGCATTCACCCTTACAGTACATTTTAAGGAGTTTTAGTTGATTCTTTAAGTGCAATATGCATGGTAAATTAATAATTCCACCTGAATTGTGCACAACCTTAGTAAGGACGTGGCTATTTCACTTATGAGGTAATTCGAAACAGAATTTGCATCCACATTAACTGAAAGGTGGCAAAGTTGAACATCTTGATGCAAGTATCAATGATAGTGCGATAGCTCATAATGACATTTGAGCAATCCTGACTACAAATACCCAAGAACAATTAAAACTAAAAATATGTACAGAAGTACAAATAAAGCACAGGAAAAGGAAAGTGATGATGATTCCACGAGGATAGATCAAATAACAAATGCTAGTTTAGTTAAATGCTAGTGAATTTAGGCAGTTGAAGTAACTGCTCGGTGGCTGCTGACTAGTGATAGATGATTTCATCAAGATAGATCTGGACATCTCTTAGCTTCTGTTCCATCTCTGAAACATTTAATGAGTAATCTTTTATGCCAGGGAATGTTGTTACATGTCGATCAGCATTCAACAAGTGATTCAACCTCTCTGTGGCCAAATCTTGCTTAACCCTTATCTGCTCTAAGTTTCTCATATCATGTTCCATCGTTTCCTTGTGTAAAATGATCTCGGCTTCTTTCAAATCCAAATTAAAGATGCAATTCTGGAACTCAAGTAAAAGATTGTCAATCTCAGATCTGCCATCCTCTTGCATATCATAGAGCATTTTCTTATCTTCCATCATTTGCTGTAATGCAGCTTCTGCTTGTTGCAAGGATAGCAGCCCATTTTTCACCGATGCTTCAGCATTCTTGATGTCAGCATCAGTTGCTTCAGTTTTCTTCACCAAGCTTCCAATTTCCTTCTTTAGAATAACTAGTTGTTCCTGTTGCTTTTTCAGCTCAGCAGATAGCTTGCTTTTCTCCTCTTCAGACTTCAATAGTTCGAATGCTTTCCCAAAATTCATAGGCTTCGGCACTGACATGTCAGCATTTTCAACATTATCAATTGCAAAGAGCACTCTTTCAGTCTTCAGTCTTTGAGTTTCTATTTCATGGAGCTTAGACTTGAGATTATCAATGTTGCATTTCAACAGAGATTCAGACTGCTGGGCTTTCGCCGAAGCAGCATTGATTTCACCCTTGCCAGCTAGAAGACATGCTAGTTCTTCTTTCTTTTGTTGTACATGTTCAGAACACACATTAAACCTGGTTCTTGTCCGATCTTCTCTTTGTTCCCAGTAGTTAGCTTTGGATGAAAAACTCTGAAGTGCTAATTTCAGAGCTACAAACTTATTCTCCAATACTGTCTTTCTTTCCTGCAGCTGGGACAGACCAACCTCGAGTTCCATTTGCTCCTGATGCTTATACTTAATGACATGGTCCAATTGTATAGCGTTTTCAGACAGTTCATTGACCTCAGTAATATTTTGCTCAAGTATCCCCAAGTATTTAACAACATCATTTCCTACTGCAGCAAGCTTATCTCTTACCAACTCCAAGTTTTCTCTAACCAGCTGTGGCATTTTCTCTGGAATTTGTGCGAGATCTTCCTTTGGATTTGCTGGTTCCTGCTTCTGACGACCCATTTCTTCATCCATTTCAACAAGCTTTTCTGGACAAGAAATCTCTTCTTTGGTTGATGATACTTTTGTTTCCATAGAAGCAAGAATTCTTTTAAACTCATCCCTCTCCTTCATGGCTTCCTCATATAAGCCCATCAGTTTCTCATTTTCTTCATGCAAATCGTGAAGCTGGTGCTGAAGATTTTCAATATCCTTGATCTCTGAGTCATGGAATTCATTGAACTCTTCAAGTCTATTTTCATTGTGTTCAGAAGAAATTTCATCTTGTCCTTCAGTTTGCACAAATTTACAACCGCAGACAGCAACATTGTTAGCTCCTTCTGCAATTGCACTCTCATAGAGTTCAATCAACTTGTTGTTGTCATCGATAAGGACATTAAGCTTCAACCTTAACTCTTCATTCTCCCTGGCTAATGCAATAGCTGATTCATGAGCTTCGACTTCTCTCTGACTAGCAACTGCAATTGCATCAACCATTGTTTTAAGTTCTATCTGATCATCAGAAGAGTTCTCTGTTTCCGGAATAATGCATTCAGATTGGGGAAGTTGGGATCCTTCAGAAAGAGATAGAGTTGACTTTCTCTGTACTTCTAGTTGGAAAACTAACTCATCAACACGCCTGCAGATTTAAAATGTTAGCAAGGGTCATTTGATTGATGTTATCTATAGAAGGTGTGTCCTCTCCTACATGTCACCAGTGAGCAATCGATAATAACAATTTTAGGACTCAATGAAATGTCCAATTAACATCAGCTTAAACGATCATTCATATATAATCATCCAGACTCCAGATAAATGACAGGACACTACCTACATGTTTTGGGTTGACAAATTGAAATAGTACCTTTCAAGTTTCTCTTTGGTTTCAAGGGAAATTGAAAGATTTTTTCGGAGTGCCTCTATCTCTCTCTGATTTTGAATAGCCTGCAATATGAAGATATATTTATAGTAAAAAGTATAAATCTAAAACTCAAAAAGAAACTGATAGCACACCTGCAGATGGAGAAACTCGTTTTCTTCACTTCCAAAAGCATCCCAAGATGATGAGAGGTTCCGCTGTGCTCAAAGAATTTGAAGTATTAATCAGAAGCGTGTTTTCAAATTGTACAAAGAGAAAAGTAGTATTAACTAGCAGCCAACTTAATTGGGACAAAAAAGGTGGAACCGCCACCCCAACGGCCCCCTGAGCCCGGCCCCACAGGATTTCAAAGGGAGTAAACCACGGTTAAGCTGGGCGGGTAAGTGGACTGGGGTCTCAGGAATTTTAGGCCAGCAGACCAAGATTT
>JBBPFP011034730.1:0-13127 GCA_037974795.1 Kaempferia galanga | reverse complement strand
TAGGAGCCTCTGCACTCTGGTCCATGGTCTGAAGATAGAGGACTCTGATGCTCTTTTAAATTAATTAAAAAAAAAAGAGAGGAGGAATTGTTGCATGATAATGATTAGATCCCGAGAATAGCAACAAACTAATCAACTATTGGGTTATAGATAATAAGAGACATTGGAGGATTGAAGACTATAAAAAGGAATTTATTGGGGTCCATAAGGCTATTGAAAAAGTTATTAGAGATTCTCCTTCCCTCTAATTCTTCATTGTAATTCTCTTGTGTTTTTGAAATTGTAAGAGGTTCTATTTCTTATAGTTGATTGAAAAGAAGAAAAATAATGCTTTTCTAGAATAATTCACCAATGGATCATAGGTCATAGACTAAGAGTTTGAGGACCACCGAAGCATGTCAAATCAATGTGTTTGTGATTTTATAAGCTTAGATTTATAAGTTTGATTGTGCTTATATTTTATTTTCACAATTAATTATTTACGTGATCTGATTATTGAGAGCAAGAGTAGAGATAATTGCATTTGCAGTTACACACTTAGTATTCACTCCCGAAACCACTCATCTGTTTTAATAGCATCAGTCAACACCTAGTCACTTGTTTACGGGGACAAGAACACCAACTATGTTGACACGGGTAGACTTCTAAAGGTAGGTACTGGGTCAAGAGTTGGGTTGGTGGCATTGCAAATGACTTCTATCCACAAAAGAATGGAATAACTCTTAGTCTGTGTATCAGAAACCATGCGATTAAACAATTACTGAGAGAGTGATATGAGGGATTAAATAATGATTCATGTTAAATTCTAATTGACTTAGGAATATTAAGCATATAATCACATCTCCATAGTCAGTGTGCTTGCCTTAACAAAATATGTAGCCTCTTGAGCGCGTACACACACCTCTGTAAAGGACCACATTATGTCTTACACATGCCATAAAAGTCTTATCTTTCACACCAAAAGCTGCAGGATGCATATAAGTCAAAGCAATCACATTTCCGCATAGTGTTATCGTCGTATCGGCTTTTGTACGAGGATCTAAGATTATAAGAAAATCCCAGCTTAAATACATGATTTTTAAAGTTCCCTTGTGATATCTATCTACATCTTTGAAAATCAAAATCACAAACAGATTAGTTTGAAGACGAACTGACCTTACCGAACTCGTGCGCCACGTCACCCAACATTTTAATTCCAACACGGCTGGCTGTGAAGTCCACGGCCGCGAAAAAGAATAATGAAAACCGGAGGCGTCCTCCGTGGAAACTTGCAGCGATGGTGGGGACGGGGGCGGCCCGAGGATCGTCCGGGTTCGCCTCACCTGAATATAAAATTACCAGTTTGGTGCATTAAATCCCCCCTATTTATTTCCTCCTTAAAAGGGTATAAAAGACAAATTGGGGTACAATACAATTTTCCAATAATTTTTTCCATAAATTAATCTTTGAACACTTCCGTTTGACCATTGATTACGTCCATTTTAGATTGATCGGCAATCGAAGATGCATTTTAAATCGTGAAAAGACCTCTCTTTTTTTTTAAAATATTTTTTTAAAAATATATTTATTTCTTATTTTATCTCCTTCTCAGACCAATTTATAGCCGATCACAATATTAGTGTGATGTTAAATTTTAAAAATTAATATTAGTATGATGCTTATTTTTAATACAATACAGTAAATAATGGGAGGATAGAATGGAAAATTAAAAGAAATTTCCGTAGTCAATTGCAATACGTTAGGCCAACTTGAATTTACTTATACGGCGAGCGGCGAGACGGAATATGGAATTGTCTCCCGCACAGGAGTTGTCTCACGAATCCTGGACGTTCGCTTGAAACACGTGGCGTATATTTAGCTGTTGATCTTCGGAACGCGGCCTCTAGTGAGGGTGGAAAAAGGGTATAAAGTGAGGGGGCTAGGGGGGTGCGCAGCGAAAGGGGCGGCCCTTGTCTATTCTTCTTACTCGGACTTCCTCCTCCTTCCCCGCTTTCCTTCTTCCCGTCGCTTGCCGTTGCTCTTCGCCGGCGCATCGAGCCATGGGAATGCGGGCTGAGAGATTAGAAGGTGTGGCGTCGGGTGGTTTTAAGCGGAGGTGAGGCTTTCCCTTCCCTGGGAGCCGCCGCTTCTGGCTGTGATGATGGTGTGAAGGAATCTCCGCGGCCCGTCTTGGGAGGGGCGGAGGATTGGTGATGGTAGTCTTGGACGTGGCGTACTGCTATCTCGCTTACTGCTAGTTGGGGTTGTCGCCTTTCTGGCCGGTGGCGTCTTTCTTTTGGCTTGGAACTGTTGTTTCCTGTCGGATCTCTTCCACCGAGGACTGAATTGGGATGGGAGAAGGTAAGTATTTTTTAGGAAGTAGATCCTTAAAACACTTTTCTCTGATTTGATAGGTGATTTGTGATTTAGAATCTTTTCTTTCTTTTTCAATAATTATAGTATTATTATTTATTATTATTATTATTATTATTATCTTGAGGGAGGGAACATGGCTGTTAGATTTGTATTTTCAGATATTATCTCTGTTTTTTTTTTCCGATTTGTTAGCATTTACTAGCTCTTGAACATTTTCTTTATGATCCGTGTGGGAAAAATGATTGAATTTCGCTGGTGCTCCCTGATCTCTTGTTTGATCATCACAGTATGTTCTTGTAATTTTCCCGGTGGAAAGGGTAGAAGTTTCATTTTCTTTCTCATATGTGCGTTGGTGTTTTTTGTTTAGAAACTCAAAATATAAAGTATTTATTATTTCTAAATTTTAATTTCAATTTTTTTTTATTAAAGGATATTATTCTTGAGACTCATTTCATAGTGGTGCTTGAAAAGGTACTTACTATATAAAGAATTTTATGAGTTTTAGGCATCCAAATTCAGAGAGCAAGGCAAGAGAATTTTGAGGCTCTCCAGTGTACTTCCCTAATGAATTTTCATCTATATTTTCAAGATTATTTATTAAGTTGTTCAATATTGAGAATGACCTCCAACTAGTCTTCACATTGACCTGTTGACAATTGAGATCATTGATTCTATATCTAAATCCAGGGTATTTTAGATCTAATTTATGTTTGAATAACCTCAAAAAGGATTGATTAGTAAGGATCTTGAATTGCCCTTGATGTGGAGGCATAATGTTCCCCAATTAGCATTACCTTTCTAGCACAACACAGGTTAGATAATGAACAGTGCCATACAATTCATGGATGGAATTTTCATTATGTAATACAAAAGCAATTCTCTCTTTGGTCAAGTCTATCTTAGACCACTTGTTCTTGGTTATTCCTCTAACCTAATGGGATCATCCTTCATGCGAGGCAAGAGTCCTACCTCATCTGCTACTGAACCCAACTTGAAGTGATGGATCATAGTTAATGATTTTCTTCTACGATTGCTGCCCTAATATGAATAAGAAAAATATTTTAGGACACTACAAGTGTTAATGAGATACTCGACAACCAAGGGTTTGTGAAGGGGTTTTCATTATGTGTTTAGTGATGGTCCTTTTTCAAATGTTGGATTTGAGTAGAATTGATCTCTATCACTGATTTATTAATGACTAGGGTTAATTTCCCTTACAAATGGGAAAATCAAGCATTTGAGATTTAGTCTTGGCCATTGCGGAATTTTGCTTAAATAATTTTATAAATTGATCTAAAGGTAAGTGTCCATTTGAAGTTGTATATAGGTCTAAAGCCGGTCATCCCATTGATTTGAAGTTGTATCGTATTCGAGAAATATCTAATGTCATGAGAAACCTTGGGATAATGGAGTTGTATGTTTACTCTGAATGATCTTATTTTCACTCTATAAAATGGATTATTATTTCTTTTATTGAAATCTTTCAATTAATTATATATTTTTTTCCTTCTAGTGAATTGAATTATTCTTAGTGTTGCATCAATAGTATAGATAGAGTAGGATGATGCTAATTCATAATAAGATATAAGTTTGTATCTTAAATTTATTTCTATGCATAATGGTCATTTTATTATATTAAAATTAAAAAAGATAGAACAATAGTAAATTTCTAATGAAAAATTGCCATCAAATGGAAGATAATTTTTGTATGATGTGAATTGTAAATTACCAGTTTTCATCTTAATTATTATTTTTTATATCAAGGCTTATTGTTATTAATTGTTAGGTGCCTAGCTCATCATGACTATTATTGACTTTAGGAAAAACTTCAAGACATGTTTAAGATGTACAAATATGTACTTAGATGATAAATAAATGCTCTAGTTAGATGATATAAAACTATGACAAATACACATTAAATAAGGAAGCGAAAGTCCAAAAAAGCCTTTGCTAGCAGCAATAAAATAGGAACAATTTTAGTTAAATATAGATGATGATATAGTAGAGGATAGAGCCCAATGACATTGCAGAATCCATATAGCCGATCCCACATAATAGAATAAGGTTTGATTGTTGTTATATCATTGTTGACTTATAATAGAAAATTCATTCTTTTTTCTTTTGTAATAATTATGGTTTAATTTCTAATATAATAACTTAATTTCTTAACACTTTAATTTATTTTTAACATATTAGATTTAACTTTTAATATATTTTCTTTCTTGCCCTAAAATAATTATGAATCATACAATTCTAATATCTATGACTATGAGGTCAATATATAAAAAAGGTTATTTTCTTTCATATTTCTGACTACTGCTAGAAATCTTGAGAGTGTTTTTCAAATGTTCTTTCATATTTTGCCTTAGTGACTATTGGTCCCTTAATAGGTCGTAATGGGAAAACATTTGTTTTACTAAGGTCCTTGTGTGATGCCTATCTTCTAATCCCTGCATATGCTATCAATTAAACCAATAAAACATTGATTATATCCTCCAATTAGATTATGTTTATATATTTGTACACTAATTTGTTATGGTTACGTTTCATGATAAAACTTTTCTGGTGGAAAATAATTGTAATATATCAAGCATCCTAACTTGCATAAATAACATGTGGGATTATTCTTACTTGGAAAAAAAACACAACTAAGAATAGATGATCCCTTGCACATAATTCCATGGTGGGAATGTTTGCGTGAGATAACTATTTTGTGATCTTACTTCCTAGGCATGTAATATTTTATTTTAAGTTATTTCAAACCTTATGTTTGGTGCATTTATCAATTTAGCTTGCTCTTAGTTGAATGTAAACATGCATGAACAAATAAGAATAGATACAGTTTAAAATTATAGTTTATCATGTCATAACATGTTAATTAGATGTTACCGATATGCTAATAATGTTGTGCACGTATAATGTGATACTAATATATAAATAATCATGCAAGATCTTTTTTTTTTTGGCATGCGTTTATACTTTTGCACTTATTCTTTTTGGTTTAGCATGCATATATTAATGATACTAAAATTCTACATTTTATAATATACACAGTTTGTATTATCATGCTATTTATATACTTATGAAGCTAAAGTACTTGATCCATTACTATGCTGATTAGCATAAGTTGTGTGAAAAGAAAATTAAAATATTATCTTATTGAATACAAAAATAGGACAACCTATTAAATTCATCTAGCGGGTTTAATCTATAATTGGCCATCTAATGATGGTAACCCAACTTTTGTAACAAGGGATCCATTGACAAAAGCTCAATGGCTAATAACAGGCTAATTAATTTGCCAAGAAATGTACTTTAAAATAATATGACAAAAATACAATACTCTGTGGAGTTTAAATCCTATTCCATTCTTGCTTGTGGCCACAGTTTAGTACTACATATAAACTTGAATAATAGCTCCTAAAGAGATCTGAGGTACTAATTATCATAGAATGTGAATGTGCACATTCTTGGCAGGGACTCTCTTATATGTGAGTATTCTTTTACTGCCACGGCCAAAGACAGATAATACTTGATGCTCACATAATAACCATTAATGTGAAAACTAATCAACTAAAGATTCTAGAATATATGTATTTAAGCTGATGTTTAGGTTAGAGGAACTAGTTCAAACTTTTTCGCTTGGTTTCCTTCAAATGGAAGCTATTGTACTAAATGATTGTATTGTCTCATTGGCTGTATAGATTGGGCATCATAATTTCTTTCTTTTTATTAAATTTATTTTTTAAAGTTTGTTTGGGAATAGTTGGAAAAGTTTAATAAATAATAATTAATTAAGGACATTGTATTGTTCTTGACATGGAGGTGTAATGTTCACCTCGAAGTTAAGAATTCAATAATTAAAAATTAATAATTTTCAATGAATATTGTAATATCATTAAATTTCCTAACTGTGCAAAAGCTTATACAAAAGGACGTCTGGTCTTCACTAAGATTACCAATCCTAAGCTTAAAAAGATTTTTTTCTATTAATTTTTATTTCCCCAATTTCTCTTGATTTTGCTGCTAGCAAAGGGATTTTCATCGTCCTTTCCACGATGGTGCTTATGGGAAGGTGGACAAGCCAATTGTATTTTGGGGCAACATTAATCAACTATCATTAGCCAACCCACCTAGTGGGATAAGCCTTAATTGTTGTTGTATTAATCAATTATGATGTATGAGGGTTAGCAATTTGCCTTGGGAAGCATTTACGTGCATCCAAATTTGTATTTTTAACTCTTTTTTTGTTAGATTATTTGGTCCGTGCCTTTTCACCAACATTTGTTTATGGGATGTAATGCTAGGTGTCCTTGGCTTTATTTTTCCACCATTAATTTGAGAGTTTTTTTAGCTTTGAGTGTAGGAATCTGAGAAGACTCTTGGAAGACTTGGACTATTGGGTTTTAGTACTGTGATATTATTTTCAACCTGCAAACTTCGGAGTGTCTATCCATATCAAATGAACCCAGCGGTCTAGCTCAAATGTTCAAATCATTGTGTTATGGCCTTCTGACCTTTTCCCTGCTATTGTCTGCATCTGCAATTGAGATAGGGTACCAACCATGCCATTGCGATGGAGGTGGATTTTGGAATGTTGAGAACATTTTCCAATGTCAAAAAGTGAGTGATCTATTGATTGCTGCTGCCTACTTCTCTATTCCGCTTGAACTATTGTACTTTGCCACATGTTCCAACCTCTTCCCCTTCAAATGGATTGTCATCCAGTTTGGTGCCTTCATAGTGTTATGTGGACTGACACACTTGTTGAATGTGTTCACATACGAACCCCATTCATTCCTCTTGATGCTAAGCTTGACCATTTCCAAATTTTTCACTGCACTTGTATCATTTGCCACAGCCATAACGCTCCTGACCTTGATCCCTCAGCTTTTGAGAGTGAAGGTGAGGGAGAACTTCCTGAGAATAAAAGCCCGGGAATTGGACAGGGAGGTTGGCCTGATGAAGAGGCAGGAAGAGGCTGGTTGGCATGTAAGAATGCTTACTCAAGAGATTCGTAAATCTCTGGACAGGCATACGATCTTATATACAACTATGGTTGAGCTTTCAAAGACATTGAGCCTACAAAATTGTGCAGTGTGGATGCCAGATGAGAATAAAAAAGTGATGTACCTAACTCATGAGCTAAGGTCTAGGAACACCTCTGATTTGTACAGTCATTCTATCCCTATTGATGATCCAGATATATTAGAAGTTAAAGAAACCACGGGTGTGAAGATTCTCAGTACTGATTCTGTGCTAGGCTCTGCAAGTAGTGGAGATAGGGTCGAATCTGGAGCAGTGGCTGCAATACGCATGCCAATGTTAAAGATATCCAACTTCAAAGGTGGAACCCCAGAAGTTGTTGAAGCAAGCTATGCAATACTGATTCTGGTCCTCCCCAAGGATACTTTGAGGGATTGGAGCAAACAGGAACTAGATATTATTGAGGTGGTTGCAGATCAGGTTGCTGTTGCCCTCTCTCATGCTGCACTTTTAGAAGAATCACAAATGATGCGAGAGAAATTGGCACAACAGAATCGAGATCTGGTTAAGGAGAGACAGAACACTCTAAGGGCAAGTGAAGCTAGGAATCAGTTCCAAGTTGCCATGAGCCAAGGAATGAGAAAACCTATCTATTCCATCTTGGGTTTATTGTCCATGATGCAACAAGAACACTTAAGTGCTGAACAAAGACTCATTGTTGATACCATTGCAAAAAGTGGCAGTGTGGTTTCGGCATTGATCAATGATGTGATGGAAATTTCTAGAATAAACAGTGAGCAGGTGTCTTTGGTATTGAAACCTTTCCACCTGCATTCTATGATCAAGGAAGCTGTAACTGCTGCAAGATGTCTTTGTGATAGTCGGGGATTTGGTTTTGGATTTCAAGTGGAAAATGAAGTGCCTGATCAGGTCGTTGGGGATGAGAAACGAATTTTTCATGTGATACTGCATATGGTTGGTACTGTTCTGAATGGGTGCATTAATGGAAGAGGGTCCCTTATGTTCCGAGTTATGATGTATGATGGGATCAAAGATAAAGAAGAGCAGGAATGGTCAGCATTGAAATTGAACTTCTCTGATGGTTATGCTTGTGTGAAGTTTGAAATTGGATTAAGTAAATTAGAATTTGAAAGATTGAGCTCATCACCAGTTCAGCATTCTCAGATAGCTGAGTCAGAAGGCTTGGAGATGGGCCTTAGCTTTAGAATGTTCAAGAGGCTTGTTCAGGTACTGTTTAAATCTTTTCATCCCTTATTATTTTAAAGTCTTTTATTGCAATATTGTTTCTGATTTTTTGATTCAGAGGAAACCTTATTATTTTACAGATTGAATATTTTTACCCACATTATGCTGTGGATATAACTACCTATTTTCTGTTTCTTCTTTATAGGTTGCATGGGCTAGTCTAAATTCAAAACATTCTAGCTACGAATTTTGGAAGTTGTATCTATCATCTATAGTTTGAGGGATCCATATATTACATTTGCTTTTGGTTCACGCTGGTTGACTGTAGGTTTTCTTATGACTCCATAGTCATCATCTTACCTTATTCTGAATTGTTGTCAATCTTGGGTCTTAACATCATACCTTGGGTATAACCAGGAATGGTCTTAGAAGTATCCATCAAGTTATGCTGTAATATCGTTCAATGAAGTTAGAAGACACTAAGCCACTAAAGTTCCTGATTTCTTACTCTAGATATTGTTTCAGTTGCACGACTGCATTAGATCTACATCATAATGCTAGTTCACCAAAAAATATCTTGCCATTGGTTGAGAGAGGAGAATGACAAGTAGAAGCCATTGACACTTTTGCATGGAATGAAACTGAAATTGTCATCTCTACACAGAAAGCCGCAGTACATGTGTTTGCCAACCTGATGCTTCAGACAGGAGAACCTTATTGATAGTTTTGATTTGTAATTCATGCATTTAGGGGAATTACATAATTGACTCACTATTCCAACCAATTTATATTCTAATCAACGTTAGCTTTTTAACTTTATTTCATGGTTTACCTCTAAGAAGATAAGGAACATTAAATCCTAAACAACTCACCTATCTTTCTTTTCATTTAAAGATGATGCAAGGAAATACCTGGGAATTTAAGAACTCCCAAGGCATCACAGAAAGCATAGCACTCGTTCTTCAATTCCAGTTGCAACTGTTGACTCGAGTACCAGAGAGCAGAGGATCTTTTGAGCTGCATTCTACATCTTCCACGCCCAACTTCAAAGGTCTCAGGGTTCTGCTAGCTGAGAGTGATGATACCAATAGGGCTATTACTCGTAAACTCCTTGAGAAACTGGGTTGCGGTGTCTCATCTGTCAGCTCTGGAATTCAATGCCTTAGCTCATTTGGTGCCCCCGTCACACCCTATCAAGTCATAGTATTAGACCTTCACATGTCCCAAATGGATGGTTTTGAAGTAGCGATGAGAATCAGGAAGTTTAGGAGCAGGTCTTGGCCTTCGATTGTGGCTTTATCTGTGAGCAGAGAGGGTGATATTTGGGAAAAGTGTCTACAGTCTGGGATGAATGGCCTGATAAGGAAACCTGTAACATTACAGTCGTTGGGAGATGAACTATACAGGGTCCTCCACAATTCATAGAGGCCTCAATGCAACTAGGCACTGATGAGCTCCATTCCTGGGCAATTCTCAAATTTCCCCCACCTTTTGTATTTGATAGAGTTTTGTAACAGCAGTGGTGTACCACTATGCACACTGGAAGCATGTATACAGGAATCAGTTAAGATTTTTTTATTCAACCAGGGTAGATCATACCAGTAGAATTGAACAGACCTCTTCCGAACTCACATGGAGTAAACTTGTTAAAGTCCAATTTACAGATTTGTAAGAGGGTTGCAGCTAAACTGTGGGGGATATTGCAGGTCTACAAGGATTTATCATTCTTCTTAATTTGCAAGCAGATTTGCATCTCACCAGTTATGCTATATGGGAATCCTCAGAATTCTGAAATGGAAATGGGTCACAGCATTCAAACGCACATTTAGAAGAAACATCCTAGCATGGAATCCGCAACACTGAAGGTCCTTCCGAGCAGGCTTGATGACTTGGGGCACGATTTGGTGACTTATCAATAAATCCACAGCAAATTCAACATGCCAAACAATTTCCATGTCTGAGTCAATGCTGAATGTCAAATGGTCTAGGTCTTGCCAACCACCACTCGAGGTCATGTGAATAATTATGAGGTGAAATCTAGGAACCAAGTATTTTCTTGGTAGCTATAGTAATTATTATGGTCGTACTATTTTTTTTTATAATTGTAATTTCTGTATTTTCATCACTATAAATTCCACTTCTATGAATTACTTTATTAAGGTCTTGCCTTCCCTTTATCAGCTGAGAAAATAAAATCGCAATTTAAAGCTCCTTCCCTCAGCTCCTTTTTATACACCTTCAACGTCTAGAAATCTTTTACAATTCTCTTATAAAAATATGTTTGGTATACAAAATACACAAATAGAATATTTGAAATTACAAATTTACAAGGCAATTTTTCAAAAGGGGTATCTAAAGTTTTAGATTACCTAAAAGGTAGGTTTGAGAATATTTAAAAGATGCACTTCTTTTTTATTTTACCCCTTGATTAAAGTTGATTTTTTCCCTCTTTCCTCTAGCTTTTTTATATGTAATAATTTTTCTTTTTTTTCTTCTTAAATTAAATTAAAATTTTTTCTCTTCTGTCTTCTTAGTATACATGCAATATGTTAAGTTAAGGGAGATGAAAGAGCATTTCTTCATCTTCTTCCAGCCCATTCAAATTTCACCATTAATAGAGGAAAATAAAGAGTCATTTTTTTCTTATAAAATTGTGTCCAAGGTTTAAGAAGGGAGACAAGCTGCGTCCGAGGTTTGTGCAAGGTCAAAGAGAAAGGATTCGTCTCGTGTGAAAAGGTCTTTGTGCAAGGTTCGTCTGTGTTCATGGGAGAGAAGGGGTTGTTGCGAAGAATATTCAAGATTGGTTTATCTATTTACTAAAAGGGAATTTGATTTGTAAATCTTGAGAGATGGTTCAATTTTCGTGATGGCTTCTCGCTGATGGCAAGTTGTTCAAAGCAGCATCATTCTCCGTGTTCTTCCGAGCACTATAAGTTTTTCGTTTTGTACAATTGTTTCTTACTATTAATAATGGTATCAGAGCAGTTTATGCTCAGCTAGAAGAAATCCCTTGCCGACGACCACATCAGGGAAGAGGCTACACGCTGTGCAGGTAAAACTGCGACAGTGTCACAATTTTACCATCGCCAAGAGTGGGAAACATGGACACCAGCGACCTCGTCACTCACCGACCACCACATCGGGCGGTGGCGATTGGTGTCCATGGCTGAATAGCGTCGGTGACTGCCTCAGTAGGCCGACAATTGACCACCATAGTCAGTGACCTCATGTCCATTGTGACATAGACAAATTTTTTTTTCAGATCTTCTTAAACTCTAAATCTTAAATCCAAAATTAAAAGCAAACGTGAGGAATTGTTTGATTTTGCTAAAAAAACAAAAGAAAAAAACGTGGGCATTTTTTCTTAGGGTCACATTTTTTTGTTTTTTTAAGGAATAAATAAATTTTTTTTAAAGTGTTTTGGTTCAAAACAATTTAGTCTTAATCAGTTTGGTCCAATTAAATTATGATCTGATTTAAATTATTGGTTAGTTTAATTAGATCAGTTTAGTTCAATCAAACCTCGGTCTAGTTCATATCATTAGTTGATTTAACCAGATCAGTTTGGTTCAATCAGATCTATTCTGGTTCAAATCATTGATTGGTTTAACCAGACTAATTTAGTCAAAACCAAAATCGGTCTGACCAAAATTAATTAAATGAGTCTTGGTTTGATCAATAAGTTTAAGTTAGACTTAAATGAGCTTAGGTTAAAAAAAAAAAATGAATATCCCAATTAGATTAGTTCTAATGAGAACAAGGGACTAAAGCTAATGCTTAGGGCCTAGTTTTTCAATTGACCAATCTAGTGTGTCAGTCAACTCTCCTCAAAATAAAGAAAATATATTTTTCTTATTTGCTTATGGATTATGTACATTTTTTCTATACATATGTGAGAATTGAAATGAACTGGTTTTGTTACTGGTTTTGTCGGTTTTGTACTGACATTATTATTTTCAATTCCAAATGCCATGGATGATATGCACGATGACCCGTTGTGATGTGCGATAGAATGAGTTACAGGTGGAGAGTATGGCCCCATTTATGGAGTCAAAGGACACATTGGACGGATTGATAGACTATTCTGGAAGCTTGAGTAGGAATAGTTTCCCATTCTCGACAATTACAGGATTTGGGCTTTGATTCGTTCACTACTAGGAAATCCAAAGGTAGCAACACACCATATATGGGGGCGCTTTGAAAGGGGTATCTCATACGCAGAATTGTATGTGGAACTACTTCACCATAAGAATCCAAAAGAGGATCGTGAAGAGTCTTAGGAGAATCCAGAAGAGAATCCCGAAGTGTCTGAGAAGGATCCAGAAGAGGATCCTAAAGAGTCTGAGGAGAATTCTAATATGGACCAATTAGAGAATCCTGAAACTGATTTGCCTGAGAATGTCCTAGCTGAACCTACAAAGATAGGGCTTGTGTTGATTATTACTGCGCTAGTGTCTTTCCTAGTGGGAGTAGTAATGTCCTATCAAATACAACCACTAGTATTAGTCCTAGTGGAAGTGGTGTTAGTTTATCTAGTAAAGTAGAGTTCAGTTGTTATTACTGTCACTATGTGTGCACAG
>JBBPFP011034521.1:0-13130 GCA_037974795.1 Kaempferia galanga | reverse complement strand
CAGATTCACATAATTGACTAACAGAAATAAGATTTAAAGTAAGACTTGGAATATAATAAACATCAGTAAGAGATAAATAAGATGTAACAATTGAACCAACACCTACTAATGGCATAGGAGTACCATCAACAATGACAATAGATATAGATGAATTGGGGGAAAAAGAAATAAAGGATGATAATTTAGATGACATATGATGAGAGACACCAGAGTCCAAACCCCACAAGAATGAAGATATACCTGACATACTAGATGATGACAGACCTATATGAGAAAAAGCTGACGTAACAGAGGGTTGTGAAATAAGGAACTGTTGAAACTGCTCAAATATGTTTGGATCAAATTTCTATGAAGCATTCTGATGTAATATTGTTGTTGCTGAAACAATAAGAATGTCAGGATGACCCGTGGTCACATGAAGAACCTGAGGTAGGGTATAGAAATCAGTAGCACAGGACGTCGGTGTCGAAATCAACAGAAAAGAACATCGGCACCCAATCAGTAGAAAAGGATGTCGGCACCGAAATTGGCAAAAAAAGATATCGGTGCCAAAATTAGTAGAAAAGGATGTCGGCGCCGAAATCGACGACAGTAACAGTAGTAGGCGTCGGCGCCGAAATCAACAACAGCAGTAGGAAGCGGCAGCAACGATAAAATAATTAGGTCAGAGAAAGAGAATCTGGCTCTAATACCAAGTAGAAATTAAAAAGAGGAAAAAGCTAGCCATCTTATTAAATTTCCAAAAGTACATGAAAAATAAAAAGTACAAATCTTTATATAGAGAATATAAAATCTAAACTGAAAAAAAAAGACTAAGTCTAAAAAGACTAAATCTAAAAAGACTAAGTCTAATAAATATATATAATCTAACACATTCAACAAATGCATATTAGACTCTCGAGGTAATGGTACTGCAGAATTAAGGGGCCCTCTCAATTTCCGAAAGATCTAAGAATCGAGTCCCAACTTTGGCAAATTAACAGATGAATTTCCCTTAACAAACGATTGACCAAAAAATGCTAGAATGATGGGTCACTCACTGCGAGCGCTTCCTGATTTATCCTGGTAGATGATAAAAAACTTCAGTAGAGTCGGATCGATCACTCATAGGATTAGCCAACATAATCTGGATACCTGACATCAATTAAAATTTTTTTAAAAAAAATAAAAATATATTAAAATTAACATCGTATCCCAACAAAAAATATAATTCAACCAAAACAGATTAAATATCTATAGTCTATTCCTAATTTAATTGTTTTTTTACTAATATTGTTTTTATGTAAAATTTAAACTAGCTAATTTCTTAATTATTTTCTACTCCTCTAAAATTTTGCTAATTTAAATTGTTCTTAGGTTAAATATTGGAAACACAATCATAAATAATTTTAGTATTTTTTTAATTCAATAAATAATGTTAAATCTTTAGCTACTACTATTGCTATTGAATCTATATAAGCGAAAGAGAGATTTACACTAGAAATTGTTACAAACAATTCTTTAAGATTTATGAGATTCTAAATTAATCATATCAAAATTTATTTTTGTCATGTTATTTTAATGTCAAATCAAGAGAGAAAAAGAAGAAATAATATTCTATCATTCTTTAAGCCAAGAATTGATAATCCTGCATTATTTGAGATTGAGTATTGCATATTCCAATGTTGCGACATCTTGTTAATTATTGTGATGAAACTAGGCGAGTTTTGTTGGAAAAAATGTGAATGAAAATAGTGGAATGGATGAAAGAGACTTCATTATGCATGGGAATTTAGTCCCACATTGGAAGTGTCAAAGTTTGAAATTGGTTTATATTGTTTCACATGAATATGTATTATGAACAAATATACAAGGAGAGACTCTCTCATGCATGGGGTGTGTAAATCTAGGATTTGAATTGACCTGAACCCAGTTGGCTCATGTGCTGTGGTGCATTTACTATAGAGCTTAATGGTATAAAAGATCCATATAGTCGATCTTATGTAAGTTATCCTTATTGTCCTTAATTAAGGAATTAACAAGGAGAAAGAATAAAAATTGTGCAAATTCTGATCATTTTGTAACCCAACGCTGGAAAAATTCTTCCAAGAACGTACCCTAAGCACAGCCAGTAAGGATTGTGCCAATCTCATGTTAGCACAAAAACATAACCTAGTTTGACCACCAGATCAAGGCAAGTCAAGGTAATTCGGCAAACTGAGCATGAACCCAGTTCAATTTGTGTTAGTTCGCGTCATGTGCATTGCCAAGTCTGATGGGTTTGGATGGACTGTGCTTAGCATGACCGGGGACAGGCCAGGCTGTGGACATCCCTATTCACAACCCATTCAACGCCTGTATTTCCTGCCACGAGATTCCCAGGACATTTTTAAACGGGGGCAATAATCAATCTAGTAACCAGGAACTGAAGCAAATAACTAGGCAGATGTTAGATGGTACAAGAATGGCTGTAGCGTCTACAAATAATGTTTAAAAGACCGGTCTTTTTTCAACTACACAAGGCGAACCTTGGCACGATTAGAGCACCAGGCTAATTAAACCCAAAGAGCTTCATATTCAGCAAGTTACAATGATTACTAATTTCAAGAACTTCTCTGATTTACTTTACTGGGAATCAAAACATATCAGTTGGATTACCGTCGCTCGGCTACGACCTCCATGAATGTGCGTGTCCTTGTTTGAAACGAGAGACAAAGATGAAATCGCTTCCCGGTTCCTGCAGCAAAGTTCATAAAAGGCAAAGGTCATTCGCAAATCTATTTAACATAAGGCAGAAGCCATTGCATATCTGCCATTTTATATAAGATGATTGTTACTTCCTATAAGCAAATTTAAAGGTTTAATGTTTTGAATCATTAAGATAAATTGTGGTGGATATGATAATAAAGAAAGGTACACTTACCCAGTTTCTGAAATATCCAAGCCTCATAAGTTGGCTGCTCCAACCATTAGATACCAAGATGCAATTTTGATAATTTCTCATTTCCCATCCACCCATTCTTCTCAGTTGAAGGTCTCTTCCTCGTCGATCTCTGTCCTTTAACAGAGTTCTCTTCTTCTCTTGTAGAAGCCCATAAGCTTTTCTGTTCACAATATGGATTCTTAAACTTCAGTTTCAGTAATGGCTTCATATCTTGGGAGGAACTCGAGGTAAACTTTGAGAGAGATGTATCATTGCAGCCCCTCTCAGACTTGTTAGATATATCTGCGTGTTGTGTTTTCTGGATAATGTCATCACTTTGTTCTCTGGTTTCATTTTCTGGAGACAGGCACCTGTCACTCCTTCTCTTGCTGATGGATGGATTATAGTTTCTAGCATGAAGTCGATGTTCATCAATAGAATTACCATTACTTTTCTGGTGCTTCTCATTCAATTTTACTCTTTTTGCTGGAGGATTTTCTTTACTTCCAGGATTTGGACTTCTCAACAGGTTTTGATTATTAACTCTACCACCTGAAATGCCAAAGGTAGCAAAAATCATATTAGGTAGGCAAATGGATGAAGAACTAACAAATAGCATCAACTATAGTAATGATATACCCTCTGTGGTATCTCGTTGAATAGTAGTATTATGGTCATCCTGATTATCTCTTACCTTCGGCTTGATTGCATCATCATCCCCTGCTTAGAAAGAAATACAGAAGACTAATTAATCTGAAGAAATGCCTAAAAGAGGATACAACTGGAATCCAAATAGGCATCATGAAACCATGTTTTAAGTAATAATGAAGTAAAAGCCTAGACAGAAAGAAGCATCTAATTGCGCTCAGAGGAAATCAGAACAAAAATTCTTATAATTTTGTTTGATATGGCACATCTATTGGTGACTGCATTAGGAATAGGGTAGAATGAGTCAAAGAGTAACCAAGGGAGAGTTGATCATCAGGGAATAGGCGCACACAAGTATTTGCGGGAGAGAGGTTATTTGGATGGTGTTGTGAATGAGAGCCATTTTTAATCTCATGTTTGAAAAATAACGGCAAGGCTGTGAGTTCTACTTAATACACATGCAGTTCAGATATTAGCATTAGATGTATTAAGTTGTAAGTGGACATTTATGTGATAAAAGATATGTAGGAACTAAGAATGGTTGTAGTTAAATTGATTTATTTCACAAATGCTCAACATTAACAGGAACATAATATAAGACATAAAAAGAAGCAGTCAAAAGAAAAATCAATGAGATCCAACAAAAGATATGCATTTTTCTGCTAAGAAACAATTGTGCAATTGTGAAAATTTCAGAATAAAGCAAGGCATTCACAAAACCTATATAAAAAATTAGAAAAGCCCAAAGGAAATGAAAACAAGTAACATACAGAAAATTACATTTCGAAGAGTTTCTTTTCATGCTCTCCTGTAATCATTATTTTACTACCCACACTATTCATCTACATTCTTAACCAATATGGCATTTCATGAACAAAGCAAATCTCAGTGATTTCGAGTGTGAAAGATAAACAGAATGAACATAGGAAAATTACCAAAGTTAGTAAGCAAGTCTTGATCCATATGACAGCTTGAGGTTTCAGATCTTGGAGAGCTGGATGCAGGGAGTTTGTTTTTTGAACCAATGTGAATAACTAGCTTAGTACTTCTTGTTGTCTCCACCTCGTTTGTACTTTTAGCAGAACATTCCTTAAAACGAAGGCCTTGTGCTTTGCTGCTCTTTATTTTGAGTTTAGGTATAGTGGAGGATGAAACTATATCTGAACCATCATGTATGGAGGAATTTATCTCATTGACATTCTGATTTCTAAAGCTACTCTCCAGTGATCTTGACTCATTCTGCCCTTCAAGTTTTGGATCTTCTACTTTACCATTTAACTTAATCTGATATCCCACTCTCTTTCCTTGCATTTTGTTTGAGACAATCTTCTCGTGTTCCTTTGATAATTTATCATTGATCCCTTTCAATGAGAACTTTAGGGGTTTGGTAGTATCATTTCTATGTAGGATTGGACCACTATGCTCATCATCCAAGTAAGGAAAGTTTGAATTTATTTCTTCTTTAGAAGGCAAACCAGCAGCTGCCCTCAAACTTGAAACCAAATCACAGTCAGCAATATCTCGCCTCTTCCAGAGTTCTTTTACAGCATCATCTATATTTGTCACCTAAACAACATAGCCATCGCCAGGAGCGTTAGACTGTCATACCAAGCATGACCAAAGTAAAGTCTAGCAAACAGTAGACGACACCTGATAGCAATCACCACGGCATGCAGCACATTTATATTGTAAATTTTGATCTGTTTGGAACTCCTGATACTTATCGTCACTGCATAACATGGAAAAGGAAAATGCTAAAACATGAGAGGGCTCTTCCAATTGAAGAAAGAAGGTTCCTCTGACAAAAAAACTAAAAAAATCCCAAAATAAGTCAAAAGATATAATATAAATGTACTAGGAAACTATAATAACATAACAACTGATGCTAGTAAGTTGAGAAGAAATATGAAATATGCTTGAAAAAAAATTAATTAGTAAACTAAAAAGCATTTTAAAATGAACTGAAATATAATAACATTAATTCAACTTCAAAATCCAACAATTAACCATCCTCATGCTAAATTCACTCTCATTATGAAATCGGCTAGAAACAGCAGCCATCTAAGTTCTCAACATCCACAACACTAGGAATCCAGAAAATAGCATCAGCCAAAGAGATGAGCTCAAACAAATACGGAAACAAAAACTATAAAGAACATGAAAAATATTGATGCACTATTGTGCCTTTTATTTTCATGTATAGCATCTAAACATGCATCCAAATGCTTATATTATCTACTAGCATCCACCCACAAACAATAAACTACACATCATCTAGTCATAATGGAAGTTTGGACAAGATAGAGAATAAGATGGCAATCGACAATGAGGTTAGAATGACTATGCATGTTTCAAAACGGGTTAGAGTAAGCATTATTTACATGAATCAAAAGTGTAACCTTAGGATTGAAATATCAACTTAAAATAGAAAAACTGTGGTGGTCAGCACTGGACATCGCACATGTTTATGGGAAAATAAATTGCAAATCAGTAAAGTTGCCAAAAGCTTGCAACTTAATCACAAAAAAGGAATCATTCACTGAACCCTTTAGCTGCCTTTTTTTTCAAATAACAGCGACTATAACCCTACCAGTCTTGTTATCTATTTCCCAGACCCAACTACCAAGCCATCATGGTCAAATAAAAGGATTGAAGACCCATAGACCAAATGTACCGAGATCCAGTTTAGAAACCAGAGTTCATCATGCATATCAATGCACTTTTAGTAAGGATAAAATGATCAAATTTATCAAAAACTAATAACCGATGCTGATAAGTTATCTGAATGCAAGCCAATGGAAGTTTTGCAATTGCTGGTGCAGGCTCCAGATACTATTCATATTATTTGTAGCCAAGAATGAAGGACTTGAGAAACAAGCAAATCCAGATCTCCATTATATCTTTTATGTCATGTTAATATAAAGTCATTAAGATATAACAATGAATATATAACCATAGAGGCCTTATTAACAGTAACCAGAAAAACTGGAGACCCTTATGAGAACTGTTTCAAGTGATGATATGAAGAAATATATACCATAAATTACTTGGTACATGGGTTGTTTGAAAAGTCCTCAGCATAAGTCAATTATTGAACTAGATATGCATATACAGTGAGGAACATTACACCCACTAATTACCTCAAACAATACAGACTAAATCAATAACTAATTTGTTAAAATTATGTCCAAGTTAATATCAATTTGATTATAAAAAAAAACTGCAAGATAGACAAACCAAAAATATATTCTAAAAAAACAAGAAGCATGTCGTATGTGTTGATAAAATCAATATATAAATTTCATATATATGAATTTCATCAGTTGTTTATATTTTTATAGTTGTTACTTAGATTCATAGGAAAAATAATATGAAACTATGGATTGCTTAGGATGATTAATTTAATTGAATGATACATTATATAGCAGATGTAAATAGTTGATATTTTAAAGAAACAAATTTGGAAAGCATATGGCATATGTATTATATATTGGTTTGACTGCATATTGTCTATGTTTTTTTAAACATACACTACATGTTAATTTGAAGGATGATACATCACCAAGCTTACATACCATCAATTCAAGTAATTAAATCCTCTTATAGTAAAGATAAGCAGGTATACCTGATGCCATCACATAGGCAGTGGACCCATCTTTCACAAACATCACAGCAAACCATTGGTGTAGTTTCAGAATCTCTGTAGACCTATAAAAGCAGTTACATCTTTAATATGGATGTGACAGCAAACATATGCAAAAATTAAAGTGTGCAGAATGAAAGAAATAAATTAGAAGGAATAACTTATCATCTGATTCCATCATTGAAACAAATATACTACAACAAACATAACTTAGTTAATTAGATTTTCTTTCTTAATATGACACTTTCAAGGAAGATTGAAGGGAACATTACTAGAACCAGTCCAGAAGACCAGAACCATGCAAAAAAAAAAAAAAAAAACGATAAGCTCGTCGAAAGCACAACATAAGACTTTCACTCTCTAAAAGATCAGTACTTATGACATAGAAAAGTTTCATACACAAGAGATACAAAATCATATTTTGTAGTAATTCATCAGAATAATTATTTGTGATGTTAAACAGCTACCTACAAAGGAGAGAAGTGTAAGTCATACTTGGTTTGGTTCTTACACACTTAAATAGGAAAGCACGTCAATAAACTTAGTATCTAATTTCTGATACCTTCTGAGTGTCACTTTTGCAAGGTCATGTTCATGATTGTGAAGAGTTTTAACAGCTATGTCATTGTGGTATAAGTTGTTTAGTGAACCAAATTGCTAAAAGAATCATGGCCACACAAATTTTCTAGGAATTTGCTTTTACAGAACAACAAAAAACTTTCAGATACTATCACAGGTTATCTCCAAGCACTAACCCCTCAGTATTCAAAGTTTTTGAGTAAACACAGATTTTCATCTTTCTACTAAATCCCGAAATTTAAAAGGTAAAATATCAATTTCTACACATGCATCACTATAGAATTTATTGATCCTTTGAACATGTTCACGTCATTTTAACCTATTTTCTCTAATTTTATCATTTCGTAAAGCTAAATCAGATTTTTTTTCCTTAAAATAATGTTTATCTTTTCTACTAATCTTGCATATCCATCTTAACATTTCCATCTCTAATAGATTGATTCTCTATCAGTTGCTCCTAACTATCCATATATCTAACCAATGAAGCATGATTGCTTGAAAGGTATTCTTACAAAATTTACTATTAACCTAAAGGGCACATGACAATTGGACAAAGTTTCTATCCATAATTCAAGATTCAAATTTAGGCTACGTATATTGTTATCAATTAGCATAATATCATTTGTTGGAGATTTTTCTTGATTGATAAGTTTTATAAGTTCTTCTAGTATTAATGTAAAAATATGTAGGCTAAGTGAAAAGAAAAAAACTTATTATATTCTCAGTAGCTCTAATACTATTAAATGTATTATTATACATATCCTTAAGATTAATATGATTATTGTTGTATGACTGGTAATTACTAAGGATAGTATTTTCCTTGTAGGTATCATGGAAGAAAGTATCCACATTTTCTCGAAGTAATGTGTTCAACAAAGTAAGTACCTTTAGACAAATTGGACAGTAATTTCCTTTCACAAACAATCTACCACAAGCATCACAGCAGGTATAGCCTAAAAACCATCTGTGTCACAACGATATTGCATGTTAGCATAGATAAAGGGCCTCCAACTATTAATGACAGATGAGATTCAACAAAGTACACAAAACTAAATCAACAACAAAATAACATCATAAGTACCTTGTACTAGGACCACTTCCGGGTACACTGGACCCACAGCTGTGACACCTTGTGTGCTTTGGACACAAATAAGGCCCACGACCAACATTCTGCAATTCAGTTATTGAACTACCAATTAAACACAGAAAACTATCCATTGGACAGAAATCATCTATATAGCACATACCTTGTGTGGTGGATGCTGACAATAACAGTGATAAGCACCATCACACCTTTTACAGTACATTAGCTTATTAGGATCACCAGTTCTTCTGCAGACCTGGAAAGTAAAAGATGAACTATCAGACCTGGAAAGTAACTGATCTAATAATAGAAGTACAGACAAGCAATTTGATAAACACAAACATATAGGTGTCAAACAGTCAACCTATTGATTCTACATTTCACAGCCAACTGAAAAGTAAAAAAAAAAATGCAAACAGTATGGCAATCAATCTAAACGATACAAAAACAGATATGGTTCCATATTTGCAAGACGGCAAGATATTATAAATTATTGAAGTGTAACACAATTGCATTCTGAAGAATTAAACAACCGAATCAACAAGAACTCTAAAAACACAAATATTTAATTAGAGATGACAAGGAGAGTATGAGATTGTCCCTCTTATAACTCTTCATACAATAAAAAAAAAACCCTATTTGTTAGGAAACAAGTAATAAATTAATTCTCTCCCTTAAGCAAGTAGTGATAAGTGGTTTCAGAGCTAACCTGATCCTAAAAATTGTAAGTGTTATCATTTGGAGACAGTCATAGCGTATCTAATAATATTGCATGGAGATACTTGAAAATGGTTGCTTATGTGATGAAAAAGCCAGCATTGAGCCTCACATGGAGAAGATCGAGACTGATGATAAGGTATTATTTGGGCTTGCATCTTGCCTTGGGTGGAATTTGTGTCTTGCCTCAAATGTCAAGACTTAAAACAATGAGATTATGATGCCCTAGTTTAATCCTAGGGCAGGAGTTGTGGGCTAATAAAGAAGATTTCAAAGGCTTAGAAAAGAAGACATAAATAACTATTAACATGAGTACAAGCATTTTTTTTTTTTTTTTTGTCGAGTCAAGCCTGAGCAAGCAACTGTGAACAAAACAGTAGTTTGTGTGTTATTCCTCTCATTCAAGCAAGCTACAACATATTTAGGCATTGTTTCCCAAATCAATCAGATGTAAAAACTATATTTGTTGAATTGACTGATTTTAGGGAATAAACACATGAAAGATAAATAGTTGGGGGGAAAATTAAGGACAGTGCGCCAGGCATATTAACTGCAGAATAACTCATTGCAAATTTAATAACTGCAGTCTATAATGTTTTATCATAGTGCCTGGTAGGATAATGGTATACTGTGTAAGCTAGCAAAATATTGTTAACTAGTTAACCAATGTATTGATAATGGTAGAACTTGTCCTGTTTATTAAGCATGAAATACATAGACAACCTAATCTAATATAACTTGTAAACATAATTATTAGAATAAATACCATCAAAAGGAGTTTCAGTAAGAAGCACAGGAAATAGAGCATGAATGTTCATAAACTTGTTTTTATTCTTTTAACAAAAGCACGTGATCTACCGAGTGAGAACAGGAGATGAAGTACCTCACAAATGCGACAAGAGGGGCAAGACCATGAACTCCAATGGAATAAATCTGCAGAGCATTTTTAGTCATTAGAATTGGAAGCTAAGTGCTCCTAATGCAGCATGGAGTAGTGGATAAGGACCTCTATGTTCAGACAATGTTTTCAAGCAACTTCTATGGTACTTCTTGTTGCATTGTTTGCAAGAGCACATCTTCAAGGCTTTTTCAGTCCCTTCATCTTCGCCCGAAAAACATATGCGGCACATGACCTTCACAGCAGAGTTGCCTGGATATTCTCCATCAAGGCTGTTCGTGGCCTCTCCTGGTGCCTCCTGGAAAGACAAACAATCATATTAATTAGAACAATAAATCAAGGAACATACACAAAGGAACATACACAAACAACTTAATGCACTGTAAGTTATTCAATTCACATGACCAAGCAGAGTGGAAATGAATCCGCATAGCTATTGATCAGTTGAAGTAAGCAATATTTGCTAACATTTTGGAAAACCATTAATCTGATAAATGAAAACAGGGATTCAATTGATATGTAGATGATGAAAGTAATATGCATAATTCCATTTGGTGAAAGATGGAACAAATGTGTCCTATGACAATACGAACAAGAATAACAAGGCCTGAGGCCACATTATTTGGATCATATATATAGGTCCTGTTCAATTGAACTCCGTGTAAGAATGTTCCTTTCTTATCTAAAATTCACCACAAATAGATGCCTAGAGTTTCTACCATAAATTCTTTTCTAAATCAATAAGAATCATGGACAAACATTTCTTTTTGCCATATCTATATATTAGAAATCTTACTCTTATTATTTAATACTATAGTTGATCTCCTGAGCTACAACAAATATATCTTAATTTGAATTTCGTTATTATTCTTCACGTAATCACTCTTTTCAAAGTTTCCAGCAATTTAATCTCCCCATGATGAAGTAGCATCATATATCACATTATTCTTATAAATTAGTATTACAAGCCTTTCTTCTATCTGTAAGACATTTTCTTAATTCTCAACATTTTATTGAATAGTTTAGTTAGTCCAGCTATAAGTTGATATCTTAAACTCTTCCAGGCTTTTTAATACAAATCTCATATGTAACTGCAATCTTACTACTTACATTTGCCTTTTTGTTTTTACCCTCGTTCATCTAATGCTACAAAAAAAATGTTGGCCAGCTGAACTCTTGTAGAGGAATGAGGATTCACATACTCACAGGTTTATACAAAGTGCAATCAGGTCGAAGCACTGAAAAAAAGGCAGTTCATTTGTTTGTGACGAATGTTATAATTATAAAGAAATAATTACTAATACATTATTCAGGCATGTGAAATCAATTGGGAGAATGAGGCATACAAATGATGATCAAGGTATAAACCATGCAATAAAAAAAAGCAAAGACAGTAATTTTTATGCCTAGCCTTCATATGTCCAATGTTAATCCCAATTGACCAAATTAGAAGAATCTCTCAACACAAGAACAATCCATGCCGAATTACAATGAAGAAATATGAGAATCAGATTTGTATAGCAACTCAACAAAAAAAAAGAGGAATCATAAATAGAACAATCATCAATCAAAAGTTTGTTCTCCCCATTGTTTTGTTATGTTAGAAAAAACTTAAGCAAACATACGTAGAAAACGCTAGGCGATCAAAAAGGCAATGCATCTTTCTCAATTAATGAAACCAGTAAACAAATCAAACTTTGCTTGAATCAAGTCCCGAAACCCTATCACCCCAGACTCAGAATGACTACGTACTGCTGCACCACCGGCCTCCAACCTCCGAACATAGTCCTCCGCCGCCAAGGAAGCAGCCAACGCCTGCCGCTGCAACACCGCTCGCTTAACCTCGTCGCCCGCGCCGACGTCATCCGCCACCACGGAGGGCGCTGTCACAGCGGGCACCACACGGGGGACCCAGACCTGGACAACACCCTTCTCCCCATCTTCCTCCTCCTCCTCCTCCTCGTCGGCGGCGGGGCGGACGGCCCATGGATCCCTCAAAAACTCCTCGAGCGCGTCGATCTCGGTAGCCAAAGCCTCGAGCCCCGGGGCAGCACCAAATCCCAGCTCGCAGTCGCAAATCCGCCGGCTGCAAGTCAAAACCAAGGATCAAATCGAAAGGGCAAGCCACAGAGGGGCGATAGGGCGATGGGGAGGAAGGGGGCGAAGGAGAAAAGAGAGCGGGGATTACCAAGTGAGCGGGCAAGCGACATGGAACGCCATGGAATGGAACCAGACGCGGGATTTAAATCGATCGATTTGAAACAAGGATTTAGAAGGGCGGGTGGAAATTGAGCGTTAATAAAAAATAATAATAAAGGGAGATTAAATTGTGAGATTTATAGAGAGAGAAATAGAAAGAGAGAGAGAGTATTACGGATGTAGAAAATGCTCGAACAGCCAAGCTCGGAGTATGTTAACAGATCGTTCAGGCAATCCCCTTTGTGGCCTCCATGACTCAGGATCAATCATCCCCATGTTTTGTAGGGCTTTTTGCTGCCTATATTTCTGCTCCATCACTTTCAGCCGTGGTGTTTCGCCTTTCGTCAATCCGATTCCACTCATCACGTCTTTCTCCCCGAGAGCTTCGCACGTCTGCTTAAGCTCGTCAACGATGGCGTCTTTTATGCACCGGAAATGGCGCGACATAGCCTTCTGCGCC
>JBBPFP011034203.1:668-13133 GCA_037974795.1 Kaempferia galanga | reverse complement strand
TTCAATATACAACTTATTTTTAAATTATACCCAATATACAACTTATATAAAACTTATCTCCCCTCCGGTGCTGCTGCTGCCGTCGCGACGCCAGTGGACTGGTGCCGGTTCGTGCCGGTGTCGGTCAGCGGGCGGAACGATACGGTTTTGTCAGTTTCGCCCGTTTCGTCCGAAATTTCAATCACTGGCTGATAGAGTCTTTGACCATCTGATCCTAATACCTATTTTAACAACCATGGATTAAACAATCATTGTTTCACATTGTTAGTCATTGTTGTTTTATTCTGCTCCACCATGACTGGTTTTGCTCTCTGATTTGCGCAGGTCAAAGGTGCCAAATATTTTTATTATTAACATATTGTTTTCTTCATAGGACTTGTTCTTGGTGGAGGATAATGACCCATCTTCTCAGCATGATGCAAGTACTCTGGTGTCTGATGAGCGGTACATTCCTTGCTGAAGGCTTGAGTAACTTTATGGCTTTTAAGCTCATTTTGAGTTCTTCCTTTTGTTTCCAGTTATTACTTTGTAGATGTATTTTGTATTTTTGTTCCATAGTTATCAAAATATTAGTTCTAGATTTAGACCATCATTATAAAGCTTGTTCTATTATCTCTTTGCTCATGCTACTATAAATTTGGTACATCTGCCAAACATGAACAATGAAGCTGTCAGAAATTCATTAAAATTATCCACTTGAATATATAGTTCTCTTTAGAAAAACAATTGGGTTGGCATATGCTATTTACTTAATTTTCATGAAGCTTACGTGATTTTCTTTTGGTTTTTTTTTTACTTTATCTATGCTGAATAAATAGCTGATAAGACATGTTTACTTGGCTGTTGATCTATGGTGAAGAGAGTAATTTTATGTTTTGATTAGTGTATATGGTTTCTCCATCATTTCTTGATTTTTCTTTATTTTAAATTTTTTTTTGTCTGTCTTCCTCAGTGCTGTGCATCATGATCAATCTTTATTTTCTTTTCCTCTAACTCCAATGGATATTGACGATGATGACAAAAGTGGGATAGTCAAAGATAGAGATGTTGTAGATCCGAAGGATCTTTCTCAAGTTTCTAATCCTCAGAGTATGATTTATATGAAGGAGTACAACATTCAGACTCCTGATCTCAATGAAATCTTTTCTCCTGGTGATCCTATTGAAGATGCTTCTAGAGAACCTAGTCAGACATTCATTTCATCAAGTGCTGATGGAGTTTCATCAACAATTGCTGATTTTACTCATCCTGCTCCCACTGATGGTTTAAGGGAAGACATATTTTCAGGCAGCATATATGAAGTTCCCGCTACAAGTTCCCATCCAGACCCTTCGCATTCAAGCTGTACAGAGGTTAGGCCTGATTCTTCATTACAGGCTGGCCATCCAGAATTAGCGAATTATGAGATGCATGGTGCAAATATGGTCCTTGATTCAGGAAATATAGTGCAAGCTCCTCCTTTATCTTTATCAGAACCTTCCAATCAGAGGGAACATGTAGTTTCAACTAATGAAACTCAAATGGTATGTGAACAGAAGAGTGTGAGTGGTTTTCAGGATGGATGCACTTGTGGTCAAAATAAACTTGCTAGAGTTGATGAACAAATGGAAAACCATACGGAGCCAATACATTCTGAAGCAGCTCAAGTTGAAGGTTTGAAATCTTGCAATGCTTCACACGAGACAATTCCTTCCACATCTCCTCTTAACAGATCACAAATTGATACTGAAATATTTGTGACTCCCAAAACATCCGATGAAAATTCACGGGGGTCTGATTTGGCTTGTGCCAAAAATAGCAATTTGTGTGCAGCTGAAGCTCAGCCATCAGGTTGTTTGAGTGCAGAACATGTAGAAGTCAGTCCAAGCCTCAATGTAGATTCATCTGCATTTGGTTCAGATATGCATTTGTTATCCTCTACTTCACAGGTCAATGAAGCAAATGCAGTCTCTCAACGAGATGAAACTTTAACACAAAATGTTTCTGGAGTTTCAGTTGAAGAGTCTGCTATTCCTTCAAACTTGCCGAAGGAAGAGAATAGGCTGCATAAAAATGACTCTTCCTTTGAGCTGCATGGTTTGTGTCTTATAAACCTCCTTCCAATAAGCTAGTCCTTACTGAAGAATTGACTTCTATATTTTTATTTTTATTTTTTTGTTTCTTTCCAGGAAATGATCCTCACTTACCTAATTCTGCTGATGCTGAATTAGAGTTACATCAGAACCCACATGACCTATTGACAGAATATGCCATGGATGACCACAGAAATGAGTTATTGGCTGATCCATGCCAGAAAGACACAGAAAAGAATCAGATGAATTGCTCTGCAAGCTCTGAGTTCCCTGAACCTGAAAAAATGCTCTTAGCACCGACTGCGGATGGTGATCCAACAAATGAATTAAGTCAGGTAACTGAAGAAAAGGGGGTGATAGAGTCTGATGGTAGTGTTAATAGGATCACCAGTCTCTCTGGGAAAAAGCGTCGAATAATGGAAACCACATCAGCTTGGCAAAATGACAGCTCTGGCATAGTGTCTGGCAGATCACAATCTAGAAAAAACATTGAATATATACCAGATGACGATGATTTGCTAGCTTCTATATTAGGTATACGAATGGTTTTGTGTTTATTTTCTTTTTCAATCTAAGAGAATCTGTCTTAGGCAAGCTTCTAGTAAAACTATTCCAATGTTTTGTCAAGACATTTCATGTTATCAGACTTCTATCTGAATTACCACTCATATTCATGTTGAAGTTTTTACGAATCTTCATGTTTATTTCAGTTGGTAAAAGGACTCCACTTATGAGGATAGGGCCTACACCTACGCTGAAAGAAACTTCTCAAAAACGTCCTAAACTCACACCTAGATTGAACATGCTGAAAAGGAAGGTGCTGTTGGATGATACAACAGTCTTACATGCTGAGTATGTTTTCTTTACATTTCTTTCTGTATTTCATATCTGACTTCCCATAAATCCCAGATCATGCTAAGGTAGTTTTTAACCAATATTTCTAGAAAATTTCATCAAATGACCAAATTTTGTTTTGACTACTTGAATGAAATTATCAAAAGCATCAGAATAGCAAGAAATGGTACCAGGGTATTAGTAACCATATCTTTTTAAGTTAGTCTGATTTATTTTCATTACCTTGTGAATATCAGTTTAGGATGTGATCTTAAAGGCTATTTGGAAAATAATTAACATTATTTTTTTCATTTTAATGAATAGATGTCCTTGCTTCGACTGACGTGTTATGAGATTATTTGCACTTATCCATGCTTTCCTTTGAGGTTATTTTGTCATTATGTTATATAAGATAACTCAAAAGGCAAGTGATAAAAAAGGGAGTAGAAGAGCAACCTTTATTTATATTGTTCTGCAGTGCCTTTTGTTTTTATTAGTTCTGTAATATTGGTGTTAAATGAGGAACTTCCCGTGTAGTTGGTGATGCCAAGACGAGCTAAGCTTTGGGTTTTAGCCAAATGAACAAGAGTATTAGTAGAGGCCTGGTCCTACAGTTTTGCTTTCCTCTTTTTTTTTATCAGGAAGATAATTCATTTTATATATATATATATATATATTACTAGATCTTAAATATACACTAGGAAACTAGCTATCGACAACGGTGGATGAATATGTTCAACAAGGTTTTGATTGATGGTCTCTATCATGTCATATATACAAATACTTAAAAACTCTAACCAAATTCAGAGATCAATATTTTGACACCTGAAATATGACAATTACCAATATTGACTAGAATTTAAAATTTAACAGATATAATCATATTCCTACTTGCATTAACACTAAAAGGCTTGTATTTGTAATGACTAATGGAGCTTACTATTAACCCTAAGATGTTCTTTAACTTGGTTGAGCAACCATTAAACTGCCATCAGTTATGTTATTCACAAAATTTTATTATACATAAGTAGCTGAAGCAGCTATGTGGAAGCCAGATGGATTTACATAGAAACCACATTATAAACAAGAAACAAGAACATATTAGTGCAAGAAGTACAGGCATCAAACTCTCTTCTGTTAGTTACACTCTGCTCAATTTAGTAGGCTCATGTGTTGTCTACTTTGAGACATTATCTTGCTGTTTTGGTACTTTGATGTTCTATCAAGGTCTAGATCATTAAGAATGTAAATATTTTTTACTTCCCATGTACTAATTTATTTTCTTTTTTCCAGTGTAATAAGGCAGCAGTTAATAAGTACTGACGACATCAAGCGCATGCGGAAGAAGGCACCTTGTACACGCCCTGAAATTTTGATGATCGAGAGGTGTTCTTTAGAAGATGAAATCTTTAATGAGTTTATAATCACTGGTAAGGTCAATCTTAATATTAGATATTCATTGTCTTTTCCACTTTGCTGATATTACCCTAGATTTTTAAATACTCAGATTAGTTTTGAGACTTTATACTTACTATTGACTTGATTACTGTGAAAAGCTTAATGTCCATATATGATACTTTGGCCAATATGATTGGTGCTTAGTTTTTTATACATCCGAACAACCATGAACTTATGCATGATGAAAGGCAGTAAACAACTCAACCTAAAATTGTTGAGATGATGGCCAAAAGTTTGGTTTTAGTTCAGAATAATCAATATGTAGAACTAGAAATCGTTTCTGAGATTTGTCCTGAAATGTCCACTTTTATACACACTGAATCACAGGGTAGTGGGATGTCTGTGACAGGCATTTGTTGGATGAATCAAGTTCAGTTAATTTTATTTCTCCATTAGAACTTCATACTTATTAATTTCTCCATTAGAACTGCATTTTTTTATTAATTCTCTTATGGTATTACTATAAATGTAGCTCTTATTTCTGGATTTTAGTCTTTACATTATTCTTGGCATCTATTTGATCTCTTTTTCTTCAGGTATGTCATCTGTTCTGAACGATTTGCACAAACGAAGATTTCTTCCTGCAATCAGCCAAAACAATTCCTATAATGAACTGCCTAAAGAATCTGATCATACCGAAGGCTTGGGATTTGTTCGGGAAGCTCAGCAAATAGAAACAATTGAGCAAATTTTAGTTACACCGGAATGTGGTGCTGGCGAAACAAGAGCTCCATCATGCCTTTCTTTAACAACTGAAGGGATAATAATTCCTTCTAAAACTGATGAGATTTCTTTTCCCGATACCAGCAATGCTGCTGTCGTTGCAGAAGGTAATGTTGATTACCCACTTTCCATGCATCAATTAGTTGATGAAATGGTCCAACCTAGAGATGTTTCTTCTGTGACGAATGAGGCGGCACAGCACATTTCCGAAAATGCTTCTGCTGTAAGCTTAGATTATACCCATGATGATTCAAAGGGAAGGATTGCCGATAACAATGCACTTTCAATTGTGAACTATCCTACTACAAATGCAGGGGCTCATGAGTCTGTTGATGCATCCATAATAGACAGAAGCACAAGGCCGCTGGATACTGCATCCCTAAATGAACAAGAAGATATCAACGTTGTTGCCACAAGCACTTGTCCACCGGATATTGCATCCCTAAACGAACAAGAAGACATCTGCATGGTTGCCAAAGGTTTAAATTCTGAGGTTCCGGTGACTGCAGTAGATAATGCATTCCATGAGTCTGATCCTCATTTGACAACCAATTTATCAACCATTATCTCACAAGGAATCACTTCTTCCCAAGATGTTATCATGGATGATGCAGTTGATAAATTCCTTGCAACTGTTAATCAATATGAGAATGGAAGCGTTTTGAATGCTATAGTGGAGAATGAAGGACAGCAATCCATCCATAGTGAGGGAAACCTTGCTGTTGGTGAAAGCTCCTCAGGAAGACCGGAAATGGCTTCTTTATCTCCTCCTACTCGAGCAAATATTGAAAGTGGACATGTTCCATCAGCTGTGGGTGAAAACTCTAGTTTTCAGGAATTTAACTTAGAAGGTCATATGGCTGTTGAAAGCACACCCATCGATGTAGCTACTGCAAAAGATTATAGTGTAAGATCCTGACAGAGATCTCTAGTTTCAATAATGATACAACGATTTATGTCTGCATGCTAATAGTTTTAAGTTGATTTGGGAGTAGTGAAAATTTCCACCAGTCTTTTTTTTTTCATCTTTACACTATGCATCATCATGCATAGAATTTGCTTGAAAGTATTGCACACGTGCAGTTAGGATTTGCTAAATTTTATTGCATTGAGGTCTTCCTGCTGCTGATTCACTGTTTTTTAATCAATGCAGGACTTCTGCAGCACAATTGAGGACAATGACACAGGTAGTCTTTTATTTAATTTCCTCAAGTTTTACATTTCATTAATTTTCACTTCAATCTAGCCATTAATGTAGTCATGTGAAACATGCTATATACTAATAACCTTCCACTTATGATACCTAATACTAACTCAACAAATCAGTAGACCAGCCAGCATGCTATACATACCGGTCAAACTCTTACGTAGAGGAGCTTTGATATTTTGATTTATTGGTTTTAATTGAAAGCTGACTTGCTTAGATCAACCCAGTAGGTTTTTTTTATGATATAGTCCAGTGTAGTTTAGAAACTGAGTTTTGCTTGTCTAACGTCTCAAACACAAGATAATTTTGGAGCATACCAACATTTGTGGGCAAGCATGACTGTTGCAATACAAGAGAAATGTTAGGGAGGCCACCTACTGTTTATGATGGAGCTCTGCTTTGATAGAAGCTCATTCTAATTTTGCCTCCTTAGTGAGCTAACTTTGGCCTTTCTTTCAGGATCCGATAGGAAACTAACCATTTTAACTCGTGAACAAGCTCATCTTGTGTTCATAAGCTAGCTTATAAACAAGCACATGAACTGGCTGGCTCATTTTGAACTTTTCTGCAAACTCAAAATTTTCATTTGTAGATTCCTAAACATGCTTTTGAATAATAGAGGATAAATTCAGATATTTATAACTCTCATAAAACCTTGTGCATTTTTGACATGTCTATACTCACTTTACTTTGTCACATGTACATATATGGAAGTGCTATTTAAATGTTACATATCTATACTCGTATTTAAATTTGTTGGGGCCAATATAATTGTTGCAATCGAAACAGTAGATAATAAATTTTGTGTTTCACATAACTGTCTTCCATGTTTCCCAGAGTTCCTTAACGTAGATGATGAGGCTGACTATCATGAAGAAGGAGATGATGTCGCGGATCCTGAAGACGCATCACTTGATAACAGTGGTTGGTCTTCAAGGACAAGGTGGGTCTTTTTGTAAACGTTTCATGTGTTTTAGTAAGTTTATGGGCTCCTTCCCCAACTAAGACACTAATGAAAATGCACCAGAGGCGTTGCTCGCTACCTGAAAAAAGTGTTTGATGAAGAATCCGGGCACGGGAGGAAATCCGTCACTATGGACCTCCTTATCGCACGCAAAAGTCGCAAAGAAGCCTCAAGAATGTTCTTTGAAACTCTGGTATGCCAATCTTATCCTTTAGTCTTTCTAGCTTTCAAATTTAATCCAGTCTTAACCGTACCCGCCATTCAATTTCCCCTTATGCAGGTTCTGAAAACAAAAGATTATATACATGTAGAACAAGATAACTCTTCTGGGTTCATCACCATACTACCAAGACCAAAGCTTCTCAAGGCAGAGTTCTAATCTATAATGGTGTGCCATGTTCATGTAAATTTAAGCTTTTCATTACATCCACATGCTTACTCCACCCCTATTTTATATATAAATAATATTTTTGTTGTTTACCCTTTTGCTTCTTGTGAGCTCCTTGTTGGGGTGGAACATAGTTAGCTCATTGTATTATTAGCACTCTAATTAAATATTTGTGCCTGTGTAATTTAAATCATCTGATGCTTGTAGTTAATACAAGTCAAGAGTCTACAGATTGCAGCTAGAGAATTGTTCCCATCCTGAAGCTCCTGTTTGTCCTTGGATTATTTCACTAAGCAGATATGCAAGTTCATGTTTGATGAGTCTGTAATCATGTTCCTGTGGTGGTCAAATAAATGCTAATTCTGACATAAATGATCATAAAGATTCAATGGAATTATGGCGAAGTGCCCTATCATACATTTAGGAACTCTATAATATTTTACCACTTAATTGAATTTAATATTTATTAAGTTTTTAAAGTGACTTGGTAGTGTTTGGTAGACTTCTGCGCTTTTAGATTCTAATTACATAAAAGTACTTTTGATTGTAAAAGTACAAAATACTTTTGATTGTTTGTGAATGTTAAATTCTATATTTATATTTTTATTAATTTAATATATTCTTTTAAATATTTATGTTATAAAAAATAATTTTAATATAATATTTAAAATATTTATTAAGAATATTATTATTATTTTATTTAAAAATTAAATTTAGAAGTACTCAGATTTTATCTTTATCTTGTATTAATTTTGGCTTTTATTTCCAAAAATTTTATACTTTTAACTTATTAAGCAAAGCTCTCTTGGCCAAATAGATTTTTTGGCTTTTAAAATTTAAAATTTAAAAAACTTATATAATACATAGGAATTATTATTTATAGAATAAAAACTCAATTTATTCTAATAATTATTTTAATTATCTTATTAAAATATTAATGACTTTTTATATGTAAAAGGTAGTCTTTAATCACGCTCGCACCTGTTAAGTAAACAGAGATAATCATCTACCTATCTATCCATTCATCCTTCCACCCCTCTTCTCCCTTCTAGTAAGCAGACCCGCTAGAAGGTAATTAGGGTTCTTCTGCGTATTAAAGTCCGCGACTCGCTACCTCACGCCGCCACTGCTGCTTCGTGAGATCGAACCCTGGGCGCCGGCGCCACCAAAGACGTTGGAAAATGGTATTCTCTAAGTTTTAGCGGTTGTGCTGAAAAAAGTTTTATAAGGAATTGAGCTGCAGTGGATTCTGGTTCATGTTTGTTTTGGATATCATTTTGTAAATTTAGATGTATTAAATCGATATTTGAATTCGCTCGGTGCAATTATCTTCTCGTTTTATCTAATGGTTTCGTTCCACTTATTGGAGAAGAATCATATTGCTGAATCTTCACCACTTTATTTAACTTTCAGTTTTCTCGACTAGAAGTGCCCTTGGAAATGATTGGTTTGACGTAATTACGGTTCCAATAATGATTTTTGGTTTCTACAACTTGCAGCCGAAGCAGATCCATGAGATCAAGGATTTCCTTCTCACCGCCAGAAGGAAAGATGCGCGATCGGTGAAGATTAAGAGAGGAAAGGACGTCGTCAAGTTCAAAGTTCGCTGCTCCAAGTACCTCTACACTCTGTGCGTGTTTGACTCTGAGAAGGCGAACAAGTTGAAGCAATCTCTTCCACCAGGTTGGTTAAATTACTGAATAGCTTTGATTGATTGTTCTATGAGTAAAACTTCACATATTTACTTGAAGATTTAGTGACTTCCATCATGGTGCCAGTTTTAAAGAGTTCTACACAAACAAAATGACAAATTGAATTATTGAAAATTTTGTTTTTGCTACCAACCTTCTGAACTTTGATCACTAGTCAATAAAAGGGAATTTTGGTTTCTCAATCATAAGAGCTAAGCAACTAATGAATCTACCTTTACAAATCACAATGAGTTGCAACAGTAATCTATGTTTCAAGGACTCAAGTCCATGTATCCTACACGAGCATTTGTTGGTGTCTGATGCCTCATCTTTGAATAAGATGTTCAATCACCAGTTACCATTGCAAGAAACTAAATTTGTGTTTGTTAAACCAGCTTATCAAGCTACCATTATATCATCCATAGATTATCCTGCATAAGCATTAATAAAGGTGTAGAATATCTCATATTCTTAAGATCTAAGCAGCTAATGAATCTTCCTTTACAAATCACAATGAGGTGCAACAGTAACCCATGTTTCAAGGACTCAAGTCCATGTATCCTACACGAGCATTTGTAGGTGTCTGATACCCCAATCTTCAAATAAGTTTGACACGAAGTTGGATGTTCAATCACTAATTACCATTGAAATAAAGTAAATTTCTTTTTGTTAAGCCAGCTTCTCAAACTACCACTACATCATCCATAGATTATCCTGCATAAGCATGGCTAATGAATCCAAGAGCGAAGCAGCTAATGAATCTACCTTTACAAATCACTATGAGTTGCAACAGTAATCAATGTTTCAAGGACTCAAGTCCATGTGTCCTACACAGGCATTTGTAGGTGTCTGATGCCCCATCTTCAAATAAGCAGTTGAATGTTCAATCACCAGTTTATCAAGCCTATCAAGCTACCACTATATCATCCATAGATTATCCTGCCTAAGCACTAATAAAGGCGTTTAATATCTCATGTTGTTAAAGCTTTTATATGAAGTTAATTGGGTTAGAATATCTGTCCTGTGTGCTGGATGCTTTATGGCTTATTGGTTATTGTTGCAAGAAAGAAAAATTTATGTTTGATAAGCCAGCTCGTCAAGATACCACCACCATCAATAAGTGCCTCTGACAAGATTATTCATTGTTATTCGTTTGTTTTTATAGGTTTGAGCGTCCAAGAAATCTGAAGATGCAGCTAAAAACTTCAGTTTGTCCCTAGGTTTTGAGCAGCTCCTGAATTTATATCTTCTCCGAAAGAAATTTAGTATTTCATTAAGTGGATTGTTAGTGTTCTAATATGTTTGTAAGGATCATATTTGAGCTGTTATTGTGTTGCTGAAGGATCTGCAGCTCACTTTTTCTCTTTGGAATATGGAAGACTTAATTCATCCACTATCATGGCATTTGTTCCATTTATAAATGGCGAGTTGTTTCGGATAAACACTTAGCCAATAATCAGAATTTTATTTGCTAATCTGTTAAAGATATATATTCTTTTTTTGAAAAAATATTACACTCTTTATTTATTCCCTGACCTTTTAAAATTATTTCAATTTTAAAGTGGTTGAGGATGATCCTCGCACGAAATATTAAATAAAGAATTTAGTAAGGTTTCGTCTTATTATCTTTACAATGCTAGTGACCTCGTGTCGTTAGACTAACTTGTCCCACGACACTTTTGTGGTGTGAGTGATTCAACTCGATTTAGTATGCACTTTCTTTGTCAGTCTATATTGGACGGTGTTCAATACTTTATTATCAATTTGTGTTTTCTTCTTTTACTCTGGATTCCAATCTTTGGGTTTGCAGGGTATCTTTGTTATTTCATCCATGGATACTTTATATCCTAGTTGAATAGAGAACCTCTGTTCGATGTAAAGACAGATCTCCATCCTCCTCTTCCAGTAGGGAAAGCCCGTTGAAGAGCGGGGAGCGAGTGGTGCTATAGCCTTTGGATTTGGCCATTTAATTGCTGAGATAGAAAATTTAAAACTATACCAAGACTTGGTTTTAGGGTAAATAGTGTGGGAGAAGGAGAAAATAAAAGAAAACAAAGCTCAGGTGGTGTTGCACTAATTTTGAGCAATTTGTAAAACTTGAGTAAAAAAACTTTATCTGAAAAGGTAATTATACCTGTTTAGATAGAATTGAAACACTTAAAGCCGAAAGTAGTAAAAAGAAACAAAATTGAAAATGAGCCCCTGCTTGATTGGTGGTTGTACCAATTCAGAATAACCTGGCTCTAATATTACTTGTAGGATTGTAGCATACATTAGAAGGAGGTGAATCAGGTGCGTTTAAAAAAAACTTGCCTTTTAAACAATTTTAAAATGAAGGTGAGTGTGCAGCAGAAAAAACATAAAAAACACGAACGGTTACTTGGTTCAAAGCCTTTAGCAACTCCTACTCCAAGACCCACAGTCTTCCGGACTGTATCGATGGGCAATCCACTAAAATCCTCTTCCAATATTGTGAAAGAGTGAATTGAGTACGAGTACAATGAATAGAAACTGTAATAACCTACACTTTCCTTTTGTAAGTATGACAAAATGCACACAATTAAAATGTGACCAACATTTTAGAAAATTCGATCGTGCTTGGGTGTTGGTGTTGGTCTGCTTGTAGTGGTCAGACGTCATAGCATGTGGATGAAGTGTGTTGTTCAAACAGGACATATATAGCATGTGGAAGGAGCCTTCAGCCTCCTCTGAGGTGCCTCCATAGGCAAATATGATCTCGTGCGCCTTGGTCGTAATAAGTCGCGCAAACTATGACTTCTATCCATTGGAAGGCGCCTTCAGGCCTCACCAAGCATATTTGAGGCGCCTTCAACATCCCAGGAGGTGCCTCGATCATTGTTCATCCAAAGCTTGTCTTTGTTTTTGCTCCTGCAAAAATATATTAGTCTAACAAAAAAGTATCTAATATGTAAAACAGAGCTAGCACAATTAATTGACATTATTAATTAAATCCTGTCTTATCAAGATCAGGATCTAGTCAAAGTCTCAACTTAAGTTTTCCAAATGGATCTAAATTGGATTGACGTCTGATGTTCCATTTAACGGGAACGTGTTCTCACTAAGTCACTCTCCTCCAGTGATTTACCTTACTTACCTGTCGAAATTGG
>JBBPFP011033886.1:0-13138 GCA_037974795.1 Kaempferia galanga | reverse complement strand
AAGCTATCAAAGGTGCAATATCTTCTTATTCATTGCTTTGGCCGTAACCATCTATGACCTGCAATATGTTCTACTTCTAGTTTTAATTCATTTCTTAAGGTTTTATTTCTTGAAAATTAATGTTTCAATTTCATTGTATCTATTCATGTAACTATTGTTAAAACTTGAAAACCACCTACATGCATCCCTCTTGCTATATAGTCTTTCCTCCAAGTTTTGGTTTAATTTGAAGAAACATTTATATTAACTTCATTTTATCCATCCAAACTAGTTAACTGGATTAGTATAGTAATAAAGAATGTTAAGAGTTGAAATGAGGGTGTCTATGAAGTGACTAATGATAAGCGTGTTAGCTCTTCTCTTCTCCATATTTTTTGTTATCATTTTCAATTGACTTATGAGAAGCTTTTCAAATCGGTAAGTTTTTCATTTTGTTATGAGAATAGTTTAGTTATTATGTAATGAATTAAGCTAAATTGGTAGCTTTGTGCACAAGAATAATATAGTAATGATTGACATTTTGATTGATCTTGCTAATATTATATATCATGACTATGCTATGCAGGTGATTCATCGCCTCACACCCCATGTGTTATATGCTGCTTGTTTGCTTAATTAGGTTGTGTAAGCCTCATAAGAAAGGGGGCACATATAACCTCTAACTATGCCAATTTTTTTGTATCTGGTGCGAGGGAAGTCTCCATCACTCTCGGACAACAATCCAAAGTCCATAAGTTGGAGGTGATTTAATAGACCATGTTTGTTTGAGTACTAGCCCTAAATCTTATTCCTACCAAGAAGAAGTACTTACAATTTATAGTGACTTTCTCTATCTTATTCTCCCTGGAAAGCCATTTATTCTCTATCTTTCCTTTGTCTTTCTTTCCCTAGTTTTTTTTCATCCGTTTTTCTTTAGATTTCTACTTTAAATTCCTTTTCTTCTCAGAGTAAACAAAGGATAATTATATTTAGAATTATAATGTACAAATTAAATTATAGAATCCAGTTTGAACTAAATTTGATTTGTTTCATTATGGATGAATATTTTAGTAGTAGTACTCTTCTTTCTGAAGTAAATAAACATAAGGATCATCATCATCATCTCAAATCTCAAATACATTCCTTAATCTTCCTCCAAAGAAAGATAAAAAATTCATGTTGCATAAAGATAAAATACACAAGAAATTAAAGCTATCCACAAAGCCGAATACAAAGCACATGCACCTATCTAAGTTAATTTATCTATCTCAGTTTCTTCATCGATCGATCTCTCAAGTTTGCCTCACCTATAAAATGGTCCCCGGTCCAACATCGTCTGTGTCACCTATATGAGGGTTATCGTCCAAGATAAAGATGCTATTACACTTGACGCTTATAGTCTGGAGAGTCTCCCCTTCCTCGGCAACATAGAGCTCGTTGCACCGGCCATGCGTCAGCCGCGAGGCACCAACGGAGCAGACGACGACGGCTTGAAGGACAAGCAGGATGGCTGAGGATCTCTGGCTCATGACTACAGCTTTGATGTATTGTCAAGGGAGGGGAATTGCTGTCATAAACTGGTTGAAGGCTTGGAGAAGTAGAAGCTTGAAGGCTTCATCAAGGAAAAATTCATTTTGGACCGCAGAGTTTCTACATTCCCATCTTAGCCGTCAGCCGTGGTCCATGTCAGTCTTGATCAAGTGCCCATTAATGGACTCGAGCTCACCGACCGATTGGTATCGGGCAAATTTGGAACAGATTTTTGAAATATTATGTAGCATATAATATTATCCTTTTTTATTTGAATAAAACAGGGGGAAAAACACTTATACACAGCAGTTCTCTTGTTTACGGCCGCACGCTTGAAAGAATATATTAGCTGGGGAACGAAGATATGAAACAAAATATAGACACTAGATTTATCACACGCAAACTGATCCAGGATAGACTCAACAGCCAGCAGCTTTCAAGAATTTGTCGTAGGGGGTCGCAACGGGTAGTCTCAAGGACTCCTCACATTCATTTGACAATGGGAAACTGTGTTGAACTTGCTCCTTTTCGATTGATCTTAGCACTGCCGCAGGAGAATTTAGAACCTGCCATGAGATACAGGGTCTGTTAGTCACTGAAAGAAAGATGGTCTGAAAGTAATTTTAGGGAGGCTTGCCTGGTTTGCATCCACTGCATCGGGGATTTTCTCTTCTGGCATGACTCTGCAGTCGACTTGCGGTTGCTTGAAGCTTCGAAGCACTGACAGCTTTTCTTTCTTCCCGTTCAGTAGGGCTTCACATTGGCTTTTCATCTGGTCATATGGTACTGGAATTGTTGGAGTTGGTGAACTGGCAACTTGTCGCGCTGTCTCGTTAACCTGCAAGAAGATTTCAGTGGCAAGAATGCTCATAATTTAGGAATGTACGCATGGAATATCACTAGGCTACAAGAACATTTATTTGATAAGCTTAAACTTGGTGCTAAGAGTTTCAATATCATTCAGGAACAAGCAAGGAGACATTTTCAAAGTCTGAATTACTTCTTGTGAAGCTAAACAAAATGGAAAAACAATCTGTAGCATTTTCGTTTCCAAATTATAAGGCAATATCATGCATATAAATTATATTATAGGATAAATATCATTTGCTGCCAAAAAAAAACATATAAGAAAAAGGTAAGCATTAACAACAACAAATTTATGAGTCACTATTTGACTCGTCATAAGTTGTTTTTCTAAATCAATAAAACAACATGTGCAAACAATAAGTCAACCTAAGCATAAAAATCATGTTCACATCTTTTTTCCCATATATTTCTCCGTTCATTAGTTTTTTTTTAAAATAAATAAATAGCATCCACAGTTCTCTCAATCATCATTTCCCAAAGTTTCACAGTTCTGCGGAAGTTCAGACAATATTTTGGCTATCAAAATCTTGCTGACCTGAGTTTGAGGTAATCATCATCATTACGGTGGGACATATATAATAACACAAAAGTCATAAACCAAATACACTAGATGGAAAAAGAAAACTCAAGTTTTGGTTTTGGTTTTGCTTTGTAAGCCAGGTAAACTTATTTCAGTTCAACCCTGTGTGTGTAGCTAAATTACTACATTAATCAGTATCCCTATTAGAGTCCTTGGCTATTTGTGCTCATTGTCAAACAAAAAATCTTAGACTATAGCAATTTTTGATGTTATTAACCTGGCTTAAAAAGTAGTCATTAACTAATTTTTCATTGACATATTTTCAATTTAAAACTGAACCAACCTGAAATGAAACAGATAATTCAGTTTGGTTCCAAATGGCAAAAATGATTTGGATTCAATTTTGGTTTATATTATTCAAAGCAAAAAATATTTAAGTTTGGATTTGATTTTTCACAATCTGATACACCAAACCATGCTAATGTTCGTTACTAAGTTGCTGTAAGATCTTTATGTAGGATTTCAAAGATAGCACATACCGATTCAATCAATTGGTTAACATTCAAGACATCCAAATTTTTCATAGACTTGGGCATCTTCCCATCAGACTGCCTCCTGAATGCTTCTGAAAATGGGTCCGCATCCTCCAAAAACGTAGGAGTCATGACCTGCATAATGAAAGTAGGAAGAAATCATTTATGAGAATGTTGACCTAGACTGACAACTGAACACGAAAGAGTACCTCTTCAAAAGATTGATGTCCATTTTGTAAGAGAGGTGAAGACGGGTAATATGTCTCCATGAACAAAGGTACACCAGTTGGAAGGGTATCATCAGGGGAAAATTCTTGTAAGATCTGATCTCTTACACAAATGAGCTTTCCCTGCAATTTGGTTCATAAAACATTTTAATATTAGCTGAACGGAAAACAAAAAGGGAAAAAGTATGAAAAAAAAAAATCAGAAAAGTGGAATTAGTTAAATGATGAAAGTATGAACAAGCAATGAATTTACCTTTGGTAGACTCTCAAATTTCTTCGTCAACTGTAAGATGACAGCTTCTGTTAGCTGCGTATCATTTTCAACTTTCTCAAGTAACTCCATTGCAGCAATGTCATCTTCCTCAGAACCATAGATGTAAGAGCAAGATTCGGTTTCTTGCAACCTACTATCTTCAACTAGACAAAGATGAGGATCAACCTGCAAATCAGACTATTTAATACAACATTAGGAGATTCAAATGAAGTGCATAAACATTATGAAATGTCTAACCATTGTGTCCATCTTCACCAAAGTAATCACTTCTGGAATATCACCAACCCTGGCTGAAAATATAAGCATCGATGTTGCCAGGGTATACAAACATCTTCTACGCGAAGGCTGCAAAGGGTCTGCATTACTGATGATATGTTAGAACAACAGGCTGAAACTTTCAGGGCACCCTGATGGCACTAATACTGAAAGCCCAACACAAATTCTATTTAAACATATAAATTATAATTAGCTTATATGTATGTTATAACTAACATTCTATGGAAATGTAAGGAAGAACGTAAGGTTTGTGTTTCAAAATTTCATTTGCTCTAATGAAATGTTAAACTTACCATAACTACTCCGGAGATTTGAACTAATATTCTATTCACTATTTCTCACTCAATCAAACTTAGTCTACTTGGTTGAATCTTAATAGACTGAATTTATTCTAAAGACAATAAATATGGTCCTAGAGTTATCCATGAAATACACAGTCTTGCAGTTCTAGTCTATTAATTAAAAAAATCTCTTTGATGCTGTAAAATTGCCACCAGAGGCATGGACCATTATTGTGTAATCTCATGGCAAACAATCATATTTTTCCCCTTTCTTACTCTTCATTCTATGTTGTGTTAAGCCCTGTGTTCCATAACCATTGCTGACACATCACCCCTCACTATCCACAACATATTCCCCACCTACACATTACTCAATTCCTTTCTGATCCTTCAAAAGAACAAAAAGATCGGATTCGTTGGAAGGGACCTAGTGAACTTTTATTGCAAAAACCATGAAGGAACAGAGCTTTAATTAGCATCTACAACGTGCAAATTTCAATTGTCAGATCAAATTGTTTTGTAATATTGCAAACTCACTGAACATTGTTCGTGGTTATTTTGTTGGAAAGTTCGAATATATTGCCAATATATATATATATCAAATTCTCAAAAATATCCTCTCAATATCTCCTCACTTAAAATATCTCCCATTGGAGAGATATTGAATGGGGATATTAGAAATCACCGGGCATAAAGTTATGCCCGGTGATTTCTTCCCTTTCTTCACTGTTTTTAAACCAAAAAAAATAACAAAAAAGCTGTTGCAGCAGGCATGGGTGCCTGCTACAGTTTGTTTAAATTATATTTAATAATTATTTATAAATCAATATTAAATAAAATATTTATAAAAAAATCGATCAAATATAAATAATTGAATAATTAATTTTATTTAAATGTAAAATTAATAGTAAATTAATAAAATGATAGTGGGACCCATAAATATTTGGTTGGTGAAATATTTGATTGTGAAATTTGAGATATTTGAGAGTGAGATATTGGGTAGGTGGGACCCATAAATATTTGGTTAGGGGATATTTGATTGTGGGATTTGGAATATTTGATTGATGATGTGGACGTGGGGACCATAAATATTTGGTACATATATTTGATGTTATTGTGGATGCTCTTAGAAACAATGGGTTTAGTTAATCCCGACATTGTTAGTTCAAGTAGCGTCGGGCTTGGGATTATATACACATTGGTTGTAAACATTGATTGAAATAGACTTTTCTCCACTTTGTATTAAAGCACCCATATCTCTCTATCTCTCTGTAGCCTCTCCCCTTCTGCATCTTTGTATATCCTACATCAGCTCTACTCTTCATTCTCCTTCCTCCATTTCCCCTCTCCCTAATCATCCCATCCCACCTCTCAACCAAGGTTCTCAACTTGACTATTCCACTCTGTTTATCTTCAACTCGACTATTGTGTGTTTAACCCGTAATATGCACTAAAGTCAAGATATATTACACAGTATTAGCAAGAGGACCATAACTTGGAAATTAAACTTCAAGCATTGAAACAAGGAAGATAAAATTTGTCGGTCATGAACTGATCTTCACATTGAAAACTAATCATATTGGAGTGATCAAGGAATAAAAAGTAGCATGATGATCAAAGGAACTCACTTTTGATCTCTAGAGCAATCTTCCTCAATGAGAATGCTAACTGAAAACAACGAACCAGGACCACATGACTAGAATTCTAGCAAGAGCATATGAATGTGTCAATCAAACATGGAAAGAAGAATTGGTATCATCACTGATAAAAGGGCACCAGATGTTGACAATCATTTCTCATGACAAAACAAGTTAACAGTAACCATGCTGCTCCATTAAAATTATAAATTGGGCACTTTCCTAACATCCAAAATAATTGATATAAATGATTATCCAATCAAATATTTTTATGTAAGCACTACACATGTGATAATCTGAATCTTCACAAATCTATCTTAATTTCCATTATGAGATTCTCGAAGTCTTGGTCAGCCCTCTAGCCTTGATTTGCACTTTGTTCAAGCTTTAGTGCAATTTGACTGTGACAGAGGGCACATTGTAACTTCTTGAGCTTTTTAGAGTAGTGGTTACCAGTTGACAATATGAAAAAATGAATACTGTACACCAAAATTGTATGAACCTGGTCCAAGAAGTAGGTACCTTTGTTTGAGAAAATAATAAAACCAGATTGCATGTGTGAGCCAATGCCTCAAAATTTGCAGGGGTATTTTCTGGCGACATGGCTTGGACCCAAATTGATGACAGCAAAAGACCTAGTTGGTGACTACTCAGTCGCATAAGAATCAACTCCTAATTAATCAAATGAAAATAGATGATTAGTACAGACAATTCCATCAGATATGAGAATATAAGTCCAATTTAAATCTATTAGTACAAATATTTTCTCTTAAGAAAAAAGTCATTGTAAAATGTCATTATCAACAGCTAAAGAAGTAACAGCGCCTACTTCCTCTGCAAGTCTGCCAGCTGCATTCCCCTCAGTTGAATTATCATGATGAAGAAATGCCATGCTCTGACTTTTGTTCCGGCAAGGGTCAACTCTGTACTGCTCAAAGCTTGCATCAGAGTTTTGCAATTCTATCTCCATCCTCTTTCTGGTGGCCTCATTTTTTTCCTTTACATTTACTAGGGATTCATTGACATTGGAGGTCTCGAATCTGAGCTTCTCCAAAATGATTCTAGAGGAAGCATAACCTGACAGTGCTACCAAATGTGTTCCTTTTGGACCATATCCATTGAATGAAAGTGGAATACGTGGAGTTGGCCAAGGACAAACAATTGTGGGCATAAGAACAGAAGAAAAGATCCGATGAGAGCCAACTCTTATGTCATGCTCAGGATGTGACATTGCTAGAAGCAGCTGGTGAAATAGTGCATCTGGAAAAGCCTGCAATGTATGGATAAGTCATACACCTGAATTCACTAATATATTGGAAATAATAAAGAGAACAAAAGGTGATCTTGCCTTTTTTTGATATGACAAGTTAGGGATGGAGGCAACTAGCTGACAAGTGCGGTAGACAGAAGAAACTGTTGCTCTGGCTACAATAACCGTAGTAGGAATATTTTCCAGTAGAATAGCCATCATGCCAATAATAGGTCCAACATCTCCAACCTGTTAATCAAATATGAAAGAAATCAAGAGACTGAAGGAAGCTCCAGTGGCTGATGATAATTGGAAAGGTAAATTATATTCAAAAAGCTAGTTTCAACTCATCTATGTGTGAAACTGAAAGGACCTTATTGGCTAATTTTCTGATACAATCTTCCACAGCAAAATGGAGCACAGAGTTCCATCTTGCAGAATCTTCATCACCCAGATTTGATGTTTCAATTGAAAATTGTAAGCATTTGCGCAAATGCCTTGTCAAGTCACTTATTGAAGTGACTACAAATAGTGAAGCTTGGAGTTTCGCTTGCAATGTAAGATGAGCAGCAACATTGACGATATTGGCCTGCATGATAATCTGCTTGCTTGTATTCTTATGATCTAGGTGTTTTATTAATGTAGATATCAACATATCATTATTCTGTCCTGAAAGTAGACACAAGCTATGTTTATCCATGTCTAGCAGAGGCTAAAATAAGAAAACACAACAACAAAGGAACAATTAACAGAAAATACCTGAATTCTCCATCAGAAGCTGCAATTCAGATAGAACAGAACAAGCAACTCCTTTCTCAGGAGACCAGTACCTCCCACTGTCAAGTTTACGAAATAAAGGCTCTAAAACTCGTCTTACAGTGGTTGCTTCTTTGGTAAGTTTAGACATATTATGCAAGCAAACTTTTGACCAGTGTGCAGGGCATTTTGTCAAGTCCCTGCTTAACAATATAGAAGTTAATAGCACGAAACAAGGTAAGAAGGACAAAAACACATCAACAGTGAACTTTTTACACTGAGAATTACGAAACAAGATAAATAGTAGAAGGTAAAAAACGTGACAACAGTGAAGTTCTTACACTGTGGCATCAAGTTCCACATTTATGATCTGATGTACTGTTAGAACTTTTTTCCAGGAGTCCTGGAAGGATGAAACATTATCTTCTACCCTAACAACCTCCTCAGCCCATTTATTCTGATCATGAATCGACTGGAAATCAGGCTTGCTATTATCAGAGCCAATTTGAGGAACCTCGTAATTATCCAAGATCACTTCGACAATCTGTTTCGAGTAGAGGAAAAAAATATAAAACATTTTTCCTATAACGGCAAGTAGGAAACACACAAGCCATAGGAATTAAACTAACTTGCGATCAAAATAAATATATCATGAGAAAAAGTTCATGAACCCAATTTGAATCTCTTATAAAATGTAAAATGTCAAGGCAAAAAATGACATTCTAAATCAATAAAGACAAATATACATAAATCTGCCTTTTCATCACCTCAAAGTGTTAGGTCAATTTAAGACAGACAGCTAGTAGCTTAGTTGTTATGGGCTTTGGTAATGTTCTGCCAGTCACTCAGGTGGAGTTTACCCCTTCCTTCAATAGAAAAAAGGTCCAAAATTGGCCTATATGTCAGCCCACATCAAGAGACAGAGATTTTAATATAGAAAACTAACAACCCAATAAATTGTATGGAAGGGACTAATAGCAATTAAGGAATAAAATCTGAGAATATAACATTTCATCAAGTAGGAGAACTACAAAATGCAAGTCAAACATGGAAGGTTTTATCAAATTATTGGTCTTCATCTATCATGACTAGGCAAACTTTTTCAAAGGTAAAATTTATAGGCACAAAGTGGAAACAGCTACCTTAGATTCAGAAATAGGATTCAGTATAATATCCTTCTTAAAATGAATTTCACACTTCATAGGATCAAATGTCAAATAAATACCGCAACTAGCGATAGAAACCACAGATATTAGGATCATCCTACCATCATAGAACTGTGACAAAAGATTTTTGTAACCAGCAATACAAAGGGATAGTCCTTTTGACTTTCATACTCCAGAAAAATGAAAAGATAGTTCATCCAAAATTCAACAGCAAATATTTATATTCTATTGCCATCCTACAAACATAAGCAAACACAATTGTGCAATGTAAAAGGAATTTAAAAAGGAAGGTGAGACCAAAATACATCCTATACATGAAGTGGGCATAACATAAGATTCTTTGCTGTTAAGAATAAGAACTGATAAAATTAAAAAGAACTCAATCAAATGCCTCAAGGTACAATATCTTTAAATTGTAAACTTGGACATAATGATCTTGTTAGGATCATGAGAACTCAGAATACAAGGAACAGTGAAAAGGAAAAACTTACATCATCAAAATTCATCGAGATATGTGAGTATTCACCCATGAAAAGCACCTGGAGTCAAGGGATAAAATCAGTATCTCGATAAAGAAAGAAACTGGAGATGAAAAAGCATGAATGGAGGAAGGCTAACATGTCTTATAGATAATGCATAGATTCATCTTGTCCCAATTCATGGATTTATTAAGCCAATCTTTTTATAGGACATGGAGGAAGGCTAACATGTCTTATGGATTCAATTTTTTTAAGCCAATCCCCCCCAAGGAATAGGGACTTACAAGAAGATAGTAAACTCAAGGCACTAACTAAATTTTGATGATCTTGCACTAAATTAACAGTAAATAATAAAAAAATACGACAGAAAGATAAGCTTCCAGTTGCTACTTGACCCTGATAATCAAATATTAATTAACATAGCAAACTGGCATTAGAAAATAATAATATAGATCAAGTAATTTGAATTGAACATTGTGGATACAGGATTATAGAAAAATGAAATTGCAATTCTTGCAGATCATAGACTACAGTACCATGGAAGCAAGAGCTTGCAGGCCTGCGGAACGCAAACGAAGTCCCCTATCATCTTCCCCTACTTCTCGACTAAGTTGGCAAAGCTTTGGTATGAGGCCTTCTACATTGAACATGTATGTGCTATCCACCTTGTACAAATGCATACCACAAAAGAACAAATAAGTGCACCTGACAGATGATCGATCAAAATTTAATTTGACAAAATATCAAGAAAGCTGTGCAAACTGAGATCACTACTAGAAGTCCAGTAAGATTTGTCGTCAACTTTTGACACTTGGCTAAATTTAACATTTAAAACCACCATCCAACTAGGAGTATTGAAGTCATACCAGAAACCACCATTTTTGTAAAAGATGTTAATTCCCAAAGAAAAAGAATAGGAATAATGATACAACTGTGCAGGGTAATAGTGGTGTGTCTAAGTAGAATAGGTGTGAAATTAAAGCACTTTGAGACAATTAAGGTGTTTAAAGAAGAAGCCCTAAGGAACTTCCAATCCATCTTATCGATGAAAAGAAATAAACAATCACTTATCACTATTAAACAAATCTCTTCTACTAAAACAAAAAGACAATACAGAAAATAGGTGCCTAACACAAGAAATTCCATAATATATTCATTTCTCTTAAGAAATTGCAAGTTCCAAATCTAACTCTCAAACTTCTTTAATATTGTCTCTCATATAGGGCAAAAAAGTTGGACAAATGCCAAGATTATTACATCAATTCAACAGTTCAACTCTGGAAGCAAATTTCTTTTTAACTTGGCAGCTCACATTTGATGATTAAGTAAACTGAATCGACTTCAGTGAAAGCGTTTCCTGGTTGTTGCTCAACAATGGAACACGTGGAAGTTGACACAAGTTGGTAGGATTGGACTTCTATCATAATTTCAGTACAAGCCAGCCAATCCGTGCCACAGACACACAGGAGGGCTAACTTTGGCTTCAACATGTTGGCAAAAGAGGGCATTGAACAAAACTATTAGGGCATGTTTGGTTGAAGGTTATTATTGATAACATTGGTTATCTACCTAAGGTTATGTTATTTAATCCTATTTGGTTCAAGTAATGAGTCATTCTCAGGTAATGCCGTAATGGAGCATGCCCGCCACCTTAGCAAATGGAGTATACAACGCTGAATGGGATTTGATTACCTTGGAAGTGTGAGGATAACTTGAACCAAAAGCACCCTTAAATGCCTATCAAAACTTCCCTACACTATGAGATATCAACTCAAAAACATGATCTAATATTCATTGTTGTTAACTACAGTAATAGATCCTTCATTACAAAAAAATAATAATTAAAACATACAAATGATCCTAAACAACACTGAACAAGTTACCTGATTGTTAAGGAAGTCAACAAGTGTAAGACAACCAAGAATACACATATCATCCTGTTGTGTTTGGTCAAGTAATATTTGCACAATGCTCAACAAGCTAGTAGCATACAATGGCCTGAGTGAACTCAAACATAATTAAACCAATTAGAAGATGAATTAAAGCCCAATACCACAAGATAACAGAATTCATTCTAAATATTAAGGAATTCAAACTAATACAAAAGTGCTTTTATTTATTCAAAGCATATACTTGATATATTTCCAATTATTATCCCACCTTGAGAAAGATGAAAGAGCTTGAATTACTTGCACAGAAAATGCAACAAGATACTGACTTTGAAATGTTAAAGATAATGAGGAAACATTTTCCTCTCAGATAAAATCATAATGACTAGTTGAGAAGTCAAGGGGTCTAGCACATAATTTCAAAAGTAAAAAATTATGATCTTAGACACCAATACAACGAATTTTAAATATGCATGCACTTTGTCCATACACTGAGAGATGCACTGACAACTCCTATGTGGTAAAGTTGTATAAGATAACAAGAAGGAGAAGCAAGAACTGCATCGAATCTTTGTCAGACAGATAAACATTGGTCAGTGAGAACCAAAACTACTGGTATTTTTACTTGTGAAGATATAACATCTTGTCAAAATGAAATGAATTGAAACAAATTGTATAAGAAATACAGACACCAAGTATTTAACTGACTTTCTCATTCTTCTTTGCAAGTGTCATTCCTATGTTAATTATCAGGTGACTACAAGACATAATATTCAAGCATTAGGATGGCTGAGTGAATATAAGTTCACCAAATTACTAATCAGTATCAATAAGATATGTTTCAGAATGTCAAGAGATCATGAAGGAAAATTGAAAGTTCATCATGTTTGTTTCATATAATGTGAGTCACATCTTGCATACTTCTATGTAGTGTTCATTCATACAACAATAATATGAGACTGTTGTATTTTATTGACATTAACCAAACAGGAAATGTCCAAGTCCAAGTCTTTTGCCTTTGCATCAAAAGGGGAGAACCTTAGCAAGTTAGAACAAGGTGACTTAAAAGTTCAAATACAGGTAATAACTAGCAAGTGCGGAATCTTAAATAACAAAAAGAAGTCAATTAACAAAACACTATGCATTATATTGTAATAATCTAAGATAACATGTACAATTTACTCACATTTGCTCCTTACATGATGCTAATAATTTCCTATAAACACAAGGGACCACTTTTGCCAAAGAAAAATGCTCATTTCTCAATTCTTTATAAAATCTCTGCTCCAAGTAGTCCGTGATCTACAGATAAAATACACATGAATTACTGGATAAGTCTTCAGATCAAATTCCACATGAAAAATAGATACAATAAACTAAGTTTCTCTTTAACAACTTGATGAAGAAATTTATACAGCAACTAGATGATGACTTGCGTAAATTGTTGGAGCAATCAGTGTGCAGGATACAGGTAT
>JBBPFP011033777.1:0-13138 GCA_037974795.1 Kaempferia galanga | reverse complement strand
ACTTATATGTTTTACTTTATATTTTGTATGTTTAATTGAAAAAAATTTGTTGTTCGTTTAAAGGACCCATTCGTAGGATTAAATATCGACTGTTTTGAAAAATCGAACAAAACGCAGTATAAATTGCACCAACGCCATTTTTAAAATTTGATTCAGGCCAAGAAAATATAATTAAGCTCAAGTTTAACTCGATAATATTTTCAAGTTTAAAATCAGATTCAAGTTTAACTCATTAACTTAATCGAATAAATTTGAATAATTTTTTTCTTTCAAATCGTCATAAGCTGCTAGACTCATTTACTCTAGGCGATAATAATATAAAAATAATATATACTAACAGTAGGCCAGCGGTCGTGTCATTTAAAAATTAAAAATTTTATCAGAAAGCGCGGGATGCCTTTTTTTAATTAAAAATTAAAAATTAAAAATTAAAAAGGACGTTACAGTGAGGGTTTGCTATAAATGGGACGCCCCTTTCTTCCCTTCTTTATTTATTTATTTTCCTTTTTTCCTACAACAGGAAGAATTAAATACAGATTTCGTGAAATGGATGTTCTTTATATTTTAAGAAAGCAATTCCTGCAGGGATAGCGCCACGTATGGGACACACTTTTCACTTAAAAGATAATATTTAATGTTAGAATTAAATATTGTCATGAAATACTTTCCCCACTTTTCACAAACCAAAAGTGACTTCAAAGAAAATGTTTAATTCATGCCAAAATTTACCTTCTTGCTTGAATATTTTAAAAAATCTAAAATTATCAAAAAGACCCTCCGAATTTTAAACAAATCACATTATCTTACAGCAGTAAAATAAATCTATTTTTTTCTTCATACTTTTTCGCATTAATAATTTTTTTAACATCATTTACTTTTTAAAAAAAAATGTGGACTAAATATCTATTTTAATAGTTCTTGGAATTAATTCTCTAAAATAGCTCGTTAAATATCTGGCCTTTTTATGTAAAAAACCATTATAATAAGATAAAATATTCCTCATGATTACTGTACACCTAGACTCAGTGATGTCACCATTTTGCTCCTCAAGGAAAAAAAAAATCTTGTTAAATTTGAAGATAGTTTTAGTAATTTTGGATCGAAAAGGAAAGGAAACCAAAGTGAAGGGGCGAAATAGAATTCGGTTGCCTCTGCCCGCTGTGGGGCCCCGCGGAATTCTGGCCGCGTCACCACGTGGCGTCCTATCAGTTCCACTGGGACAGCTTCCAGCCTGTTGTCGATCCGGTTCTTAATCCAAATTGCCTCCCGATTTCTCCGCCGAGGATTCGGCGATTCTTTTTCGGCTCCCGTCGCTTTACTCTCCGCTTCGTTCCCTTTTTCTGTCGCCAGCGCTCCTCCACTTCGACTCCCGATCGCTGCCGCCGCCTTCTGCTCTCCGATCGTTCGGTCGATTGATCTCGCGCATGAAAAGGTCGTCCGCCGCGGCGGCGTCGCCCCGGATCCGTCTCCACGTGCCATCCCGATCATCTTGCGGGTAGTTCTAGCTTGGTCTTCCGCGAGATCCGGACGTTTTAGGTTTTTTGTTAGGTTACTAAATGGAATGCAGTTTCTTTGCAGGAGCAATTGGTGCATTGAGCAGTTAACAATCATCGTTATTCTCCTATAAATATGTCGGGGCCGCTAGATCGTTTCGCTAGGCCTTGTGAGTCGCTCTCTTCTCCTTGTCTGTCAGGTTTCATGGATGGTTAGAAAATGCGGATCTTTTTATTCTTTATTTGACCTTAGATCAGTATGATCTGCTAGATTTTCTGGGGTGGTTGAGGCACAGTTATTGGGCTTGCTCGTTCAATTTAAAATTTATTAAACTCATCATGGATCAATGTAATCCTAGAAGTCAAATCTGTGATCTCGCGCCCCATCTGAATGTGGCGGCGCTATGATCGTTCATCTCATAATGATTGTGATTGATTGATTTGGTGTTTTCCAAGAATATTCTTTTCTTCTGCTGTAATCTCGGCATTTTACAATTGTGTGGATTCTTGCTTATCTACAAGGTTATAGTGAGGAATGAATTGCTAATAAAATATAGTTGATTCAACGTGTCTAATCATGATTTAAGGGGTTTCTTTGAATCTGTACTTGCCATCTTAACTGATATTCTTTCATTTGGTCAATTATATATATATATATATATACCTTTATTTTTTTAGCATTTCTATTAAGCCCAAAACATCAATTTTAGCATTTATTTTTCTGCTACATTGACATTTTATATTGATTTCTAATTGTCAACACTTTTTTTCGTAAATACTGTGCATTGTACCTTCCACAGTCTTATGCCATTTTCTTTTAACCCAAGGGACACACAACAATCACACAAAACTAGAATCTGCTCTCAGCTTCCTTTTCACTTAAGGAGCACCTGAGGAGGCATTGATAGAATTGTTGTTCAATAATGCAGATTTTTAAACTTTTAACATATTTTCTATTTGAAATTGAGATGATGCCTTGGGGGTCTGTAAGACTGATCAGCCTTTGTGTATTTTATTAAGCATTTTAGCCTAGTTAATGATTAAAGTTTCTTGTCAGATTTGGTGATAACAGTATACCACAAAAGATCATTTATGAACTTGCAAGGCTAAGGAGATTTCAGTGGCTCATCAGTCTGTCAATTAGGAACAATTTTGTGCTATGAATTGAAATTTCAGCTATAATGTGGATGTCTAGCTTTGGTGTGTTGGCTCAATTTGTTCCACTTCCTATGTAATAGTCCTGTGACTAGTCTAGAGCAGAGGGTTTATATGGCTTAGACATGTCTGATAGCATTAACTTGAGCTTAAGTATTATCTAACAGTGGCCCATGGTTATAAAATCTGTAGTATAGTTTCTTCGTCAAGTTGCATTGCGGTTTGATAATCTTACCTGGTTGAAGAAGTTCTCGAGGACAATTTATTTTAGTTTTCTTATCAGTTTACATTGTACTTGCCTAAATTAGTTTCGTGCTAGTAATTTTTGCTTAAGCATTAAGAGCCAATAACTGACAATGTGATGCACCCCACCTTGATTTTATTCACACTGGGTTGTAACAGTAATCTTTTTTGCTCAGTTGCATTGGGGGCTTTACCCATGGTTTTGGATTTGTTTTATCACTCCCTTTGATAATTCTATCATTCTTACTGCAATCCAATTTATTGGTTACAAGATACTACATAATGTTTCTCAATTTTCTTTATAATTTTTCAGAATCATAGAACTTGCTAGATGTTATATTCTTTCAATTTTGGGTCACCAAGCCTTTATACCTATCAAACTGAATTTACTTCTTTTCAGTAAAATAAAGTTTTATTCATTGTGGCAAAGCAAATTGTTGTATTGTGTTGTGCTTATTGATTTCTGTAATTTTTTCCCTTCATGAATCACATACAGCTAACTTGATTTTTCATAGGCTTTGAAGGTTTCTCAAGTCATGATGAACGAAGAGAGCGCAAATCAGATATTGAAAATTCGGAAGATGAACGGAGGACAAAAATTGGTTCATTGAAGAAAAGGGCTCTGGATGCATCAAGTAGGTTTAAGCATTCTCTGAAGAAAAAGAATAGGAGGAAGAATGCCAACAGAGTCGTTTCTATTGAGGATATAAGAAATATTGAAGAACTTGAGGCTGTTGATGTTTTCCGTCAATCTTTAATTTCAGATGAACTATTGCCTGTGAGGCATGATGACTATCATATGATGTTGAGGTAAATTTAGACGTTATCAATATTTCTGACCTTGTCTTCCTGTAAACTTATTTTTCCAATATTCATACTTCTTTTAGCCAACCTCACATAGTGGGATAAGACTTGGTTGTTGTATTCTACTTGTGGCAAGCAACTAGGCTGGATTAGCTAGATCCATACATTTATTGTATTAACTAAATTTATGTTAAAATTCTTCTATTTCTTTTTTTTCACTTTCATTTTGAAGTGATTCCACAGGCTTAACTTTATATTTTCATGAAATCTTAACATTTCATTTGGTTCTCCATTTTATTCTTAGAACTTAGAGTTTTTGTGCTGAGCTAAGGTAAGGCTCATAATCATGCTTGATTTTTAACTTTAAAGTTTTTTATTTTCTTGTTATCCTTGGTGTAATTCCTATCAAGCCACTTTGTTTTGAGTTATATTTCAATATTTCTGATACCTATAGTTCATGGGTTGGCAGGATGTTTTTATTGACCTAAAAATTATTTCTGATGTAGCTTTTCCAAATATCTGCTGCTTGAGTGCCTTATTCCTTTTGAACTAGTTACTTTTAGTATTGCTAGGTGGCTGGCAAGATGTTTCATTGTTTCAAAAACTAAATTTTCTTCTTTGGCTTCTTCGAATATCTACTTTGGAGTGCCTCATTCCTTGTGAACTAGTTGATTTATTGGTCTTTATTTTCATGCTTTATATTTTGAAACATGTACCATTTAAGGTTTCTTAAAGCAAGGAAATTTGATGTTGAGAAGGCAAAGCACATGTGGGCCGAAATGCTTCAGTGGAGAAAAGAATTTGGTGTTGACACTATTATAGAGGTAGGATTACTTCAAATTTTAGTTCAACATGTGATTTTGATGTTTTTTTTAAAAAATTGTTATCTTTAGAATCATGATAAAACTCAATCTAGAACTATTTTTGTGGGATCAATACCCTATTAATCTTCTCTAAGAGTCTCTCACTTAAGTTGGATAATATATATAATTTATGTTCAACATGTTATTCAAACTAGAGAAACTTTCATAAGCAAAACCATTGATTGAACACGACAATAATGAAAGAAAACATAATATTTACATTCTGGTGAAACAAACAAAACTTGATGAGTCAATGAAGACATATCTAACGATCCATTTAACCTCATAGTCTAAATTTTTTGAATATTTGATTAGTACATAGACATTCATGGTGTGAGCAAAAACCATTAGTGGTGGGTATCACATCTACACAAGGGGTGAGCATATCTAGGCCACTGAATAGCAAGCCGATGCTTATAGAGATGTTGGCAATGGTAACGTTCAGTGAGGTGAGATTGTTGTAGGCTATGAAATCTCAAGCATGGACTGGTAATGACAGTCCTTAATTGGTGTGAAGTGTGGCTGTTGATAGGCTATTAGGTGACAGGTGGAGGTAGGTACCAGTGTTCTAGCATCCATTGGAAGGCAGTGTAGTGAGCTCAGGCAAGCGATTAGATTTATTCAAAAGGTTAGTAGTGGTTGTGTTCTCATCTGCCAGGTTTTGATTTGGCTTTCATATCTTTAAAGAGAGACTTGCTGCTGGCCCGCTCTCTATGGTCTCTTGTACTTAACTGGGGAGTAGGTGAAGCTCATTCTCTTGCAGGAAGGGGAGGATATCGCTTGTAGGTGTGACAATGGTGTGCTAGCTTTGATGCTAGAGGAAGAGCAGGAACTAGGTTGTGGTTATGCTCCTCAAGCAAGATGGTGGAAGTGGATAGTGGAGTCCATGCGATGTGGTGACTCTTTGTCTTGCGTTGGTTGAATTGGGAGTAGGTTGAAAGCTTCACCGTTCTAGCATGTGTTTAGCAAAGAATCGTAGCCTGTGATCACTATTCTCTTTTCTACTTGTGGTACATAAGGAAGGAAGGACGTGTGTTGCTGCAATCGTTGTAAGGAGCAACATAGGCAGCAATCGCAAACGAATACTAGATCACGAATGGATTGTGTGAGGAGTTGTGCTACTATCACATGAATGAGAAGACTCATCCACTCGAAGGTTTCTGTGATTAGAGAAGGTCATGTGGTGACCATCACCTTGTTGCTTTTCTGAAAGCTACTTGTGAGAGATTTTTTAGTGCGTATTAGGCAAGCGCAATGCATCCAAAATTCATAATGGATCGATTAGAGCAGGTTGATGCAGAAACTCTTATGCCTAGCTATCATGCAATTTGCGCAACAATTGGGCTTCACTTGAGAGGAGGTCACAAGTGATTAGGACTCACATAGCTCATGTAGACATGGGAAGAAGGAGAGAATGAAGACTGAGGAGAGACGAAGATCAAGATGATGGGAAGCCCACTGGTGGTGTCCTCTCCCTAGGGTATACTATTGGAATTCTCTAGCCCTAAAAGGGTGGCTTTGATATTATATAGATTTTTCATAAAGGAAATATTGTCTTGGAATGTATTTCATAATAAAGAGAAAACTAATATATATATTTATATACTCATAACAAGACCCCTAAATCTAGAACTACTTAGTGTTGCAACACAGTTAGAAACCCTATTCACAAAAAAGAATCTCATTTTTTTCTCTTTTTCTGAACAACAGAAGCTCATATTTTCTTCTAATTGATTTTTCTTTTTCAAAATTTCAATATCTATCCACATGTTGTTTTCCATCAGGATTTTGAGTACTCCGAATTAAGTGAAGTTCTGAAGTATTATCCTCATGGCTATCATGGTGTGGACAAGGAAGGAAGGCCGGTTTACATTGAAAGGCTGGGGAAAGTTGATCCTAACAAACTTATGCAAGTGACCACAATGGAGCGATATGTTAGGTACCACGTGAAGGAGTTTGAAAAGAGCTTTTTAATTAAATTTCCAGCTTGTTCACTTGCTATAAAAAGGCACATTGATTCAAGTACAACTATTCTGGATGTTCTTGGGGTGGTATGGTATCATTCCAGATCCAGTTTAATTATTGATTTGCTTTGCATAGAGTGCCCATTTGACTAATTCATATCTTCAATTCTTGCTATGATTACGTCATCTCTAGGGTTTGAAGAATTTCAGCAAAACTGCTAGAGAACTAATTCAGAGGTTACAGAAGATTGACAGTGACAACTACCCTGAGGTATACTGAAGCATCTTCTTTCAGCTAGTGACTTCTGGATTTGTGTATGAATATTGGCCTGTCTATTGATGAAATAATGTCTGTAGACCTTGCACCGTATGTTTATTGTCAATGCTGGCCCAGGATTTAGGCTGCTTTGGAACACTATAAAATCATTTCTGGATCCAAAGACTACTTCAAAAATTCATGTAAGTTTCTTTCCCACACTGATGTGACTTAGACATGAGAATTTGCATATTAAAATTGTTTTCAAATTTCTACTAGGTTCTTGGAACAAAATACCAGAATAAGCTGCTGGAGATAATTGAACCAAAGTGTGTGCTTTACGTATTATTTTTACAGAATATTTGGTCGCTAAGGAGACTGATTTTTTCACATTATCTTTTGATTCTATCATTTCCAGTGAGCTTCCGGAGTTCCTAGGGGGTTCTTGCACGTGTCCAGAGCAGGGTGGCTGTCTAAAATCTGAAAAAGGTCCTTGGAAGGATCCCAATATACTGAAGGTTTCTATCCAATTGTCATTTGCTGATCTTATCTTTCATTTTTTTAGTCCATTGTTCGTCCATTCATTTTTGTATATATGCAGATGGTCCTTAATGGTGAAGCACAATATGGTAGGCAAATTGTGGCTGTTTCCAATGGTGAAGGAAAGATCATTGCTTATGCTAGGCCATCCTATCCAAAAGTGAGCCTTCTCATTCCATTTTTGTCCCACTAAATTCCAATCTATAAGATGATGAACCTTTTTTTTGTCTTTTCGCTGAAATAGATAAAGGGCAGTGATACATCTACTGCTGAATCTGGTTCTGATGCTGAAGTCCTCACTTCTCCTAAAGCAACAAGGGCTTATTTTCCAAATCCTCGCTTGACCCCAGTACATGAAGAGGTAATTTACATTTTTATTATTTTTAACTATGCCATGACTGTTCGATGGATTTTCATTACCTGTTGTCAAATGCTCTGTATCTTTATTTTGGTCACACTGTGGTAGACTTGCATGACTCAAGTGTTTTCTTTGTATAGGAATAACTTCTTTCCATTTTTTTTTTTTTTCCATTATCTTGTGAATTGTTGTTTTTGTGTCTTACACTTCTCTTGTGTTTAATGGCTTGTTTACTGGATAAATGGAAGGGAAATATAGGAGGAGAAGGGAAAGATGGGAGCAGAAGGGAAAGGGAAACAACTACAGAAATACATATTATTGATTTGTTTTGTTTTGTTTTGTTTTGTTTTGTTTTCCCTGTGAGAACTTGCCCCAACTCCCTCCCATTTTCCCTCCTATTTATCCACCCAAGTTAACAACCAACAACTGAAATTGCTATTTTGTTGCTATTTCCTCTTGCTGATGATAATTGCTGAAAAGATGCTGTTTAGTTTTCAAAATATGGACAAAAATTATCTGGGTGGGAAATGTGGCTCCAACTCCCTCCCATTTTCCCTCCTATTTATCCACTCAAGTTAACAAGCACCAACTGAAATTGCTATTTTGTTGCTATTTCCTCTTGCTGATGATAATTGCGGAAAAGATTCTGTTTAGTTTTCAAAATATGGACAAAAATTTTCTGGGTGGGAAAAGTGGCTTTATACATATTTCGTTGTAGTTGTGTACAAACAGTCTCTGATGTTTGCCACTTCAGAACAATACCGAATTGATTTGATAGAAGTTGTTATCATCAATATCTGTTGTCTTTCTACTCAATGCAGGCAAAAATGGTGATGGTAGCTAGTTCCTCTTCTGTCTTTCAAGAGTATGATGAACATGTTCCAATGGTAGACAAGGTTGTGGTTGGTGGACTTAAGAAACAAGTTTCCTGCAGATCGGTACATGCACCTAAAGGTTAACAATCCCAATATCTATTAGTTAATTTCCAATTATATTACTAACTCATTAAAATCTGTGTATCCATCCCACATAACTAACGTGGCTTGAAAACGATGGGAAAATGGAAAATAATGTTATTAAAATGGAATTCAAATGTTTTCATAGTGATATGGCATCTTGCTTTCCTAAAAACAGAATCATCTTGGATCTTGCTTGGTTTTCCTTCATTCTTTCTTTGCATTAGCAGTAATTCTTTAACTACTGAGGAAATTATTAGTTTTTGCTAGTATCCAATTAGAGTATGATTTAGCTATGTCATACAACAGCATTTTGTAGCCTACCAACTTCTTTTGACGAAAATATGCATAAGTGCACAGATGTGTTACACAAATAGTAGTAGTGAAATCTTGGATCCAGAATCAATAGCAGTGTGTTGTTCGTTGGAACAATGCGCCAGTAAGCCTAACCTGCTTATTTCTACTGAAATTATTCAATTATTTGATTAAAATTTATGATTCCAGTGATTGACAAACTGTTTCAAAATAAATACACTGCTGAATCACCAAGATCTATGGACCAAAGATATCTTTGGATTCCACATCTGTTATTTTGAACATGTAATCACTAAGGTCTATGGACCAAACAAAGTATCCCATCTATAGGGTTGTAACAAACCGAGACGAGCTTTACTTATGTTCAGGCTTGCTCATTTATCTTATTGAGCCAAGAAAACATATGATTATTAAAAAGCTTATCAAGCTTGCACCAAGCCTGCTTGAGCTTTTACCGAGCTCAACTAATGAATGCTCTCATAATTTAGTTACATAAACAAACCAATAAAATTTAAAGGATAGTACCCAAGTTATACACTTGTTTATAATCTTTAAATATTTGAATAAAAAAATTAAAGAAACAAGATCAATATAGGGCCTTAAACAATTCTTTTCATGGATTGTTCATGAGCTTTGTGCATGAAATTGACTATCCAAACTTATTAGTTAAAGCTTATTTATTATATATATCTATTTCTATTTTTATGCCACATGAACATAAAAAACTCTCATCAATTTGAGTTCGATAGTCTTCATGAACGTTTTGTTCATCAACAACTCTCTGTCATCTTAATTAAAATGCACCTAGGAATCACAATTTTAATTTATTCTTGATCCTTTGAATTTTGGAAGTTTTCTGTTATGATTTTTGTCATGTAAGGTTGATGTTGTTTTGTTCTTATGTCAGGGGGCTCCATCTATTCGTCCACCACCGAAGGAGTCAAAGCTCAAATGACTCTGCGTGTGATGACCATCATCACATATCTCTTTGCACTGATTTGCACAGCCGCCAGCCATGTGTCAAAGAGGCTCCAGAATAAAATCTCTCAAACGCATAGACAAAACCCTCTCCTTTTAGTGGACTCTATGCCTGAAGAGGAATTCCGTCTTCTGTCATCTGATCCTGCATTTGTAGAGGCTGACCTCCTTTCTCGCCTTACAAGGAAACTAGGAGAGCTGGAAGAAAAAGCAAATGCCCTTCAAGCAAAACCTTTTGAAATGCCCTCAGAGAAAGATGAGTTGCTCAATGCTGCTGTCTGTCGTGTGGATGCACTTGAAGCCGAGCTTATTGTCACAAAAAAGGTTTGTTTAATCAACTAATTATTTGAATTTTCTTCCTACAATTTTATGATTTTGATTTCCCATTCATTGTAAGTTACTTACAATTTATCTGTTAACTTTCATGTTACATCCTTTTGCATATCTATGATAATTCCTTTATCTATGTCTACTAATACACTCCCCATCATTCACAAATTTAATATTTATCTATGATGATCATAGGCACTGCATGAAGCTCTCATGAGGCAGGATGAACTTCTTGCTTATGTAGACAGTCAAGAGGAGGCGAAGTTGCGGGTTGTTAACATCTCCTAATTTTTTCTTTAGTTCTGCTCTCATCACCAAACAAATATTTAACTTTTTTGTGCATTCTACAGAAGAAGAAATTTTTCTTTTGAAGCAAGAGACTACTGATCTCTGTTCAAGCATGCCAACCTTGTTCTTGCTCCTGCAGCTTAATGAACACAAGATTTTGATGTGAATTGCTGGAAGCACACAGGCTACTGGCAATAATTGTGGGGGAAAAGACTTTCACAGATGCAGGTGAAAAGTAAATACCTGAAGTCTTTACCTTGAAACTTTCCATCACTTGCCGATTCGTGGTTGATGCAAATTGGTGTTTATCCATCATTTGGCAGAATTAGATCGATAGTGGATTTTATCGACCGTGAACAAGCAATTACTTAGTTTCTCAATTTTACTTACTATTTACTATCAATTTATGATCTCTTTCCAAGTAATTAAATGATTTGGATATAGCTGACTTGGTAAATACAATAATAACAAGCCTTGATAGTCTTAACTATTGTAGATTGGTTATGTGTCATTAGATATACCCTAATGTATGACATACTTGGCCTTATATCTAAGTTTTAGAGAGATATAGTTAATTTTAAGGACAACAAACATAAATATATAAGTTGGTACTCAATTTAACACAATGTTGTTTTTAAAATTGGATCGGATAGGTAGCTTCAGTCGGTTAAATGGCTTATTCGTAGCCATCCTGGTTCAATTGAAAAAAAAGGAAAGAATTTCAGTTCAAACCCTAATCAAGGTTTGAATTTTGCTGATTTCTGATGTAATCACGTATGCAGCTTCTTTCATATTCATTCAGTCATATTGCAGACGATAAGCTTCCTTCATATTCACATTCTTTTGTATAGATTTATCTTTGAGCAAATAACCAAAAATTTCTCTATGTTCGTAAATATAGAAACAATTTTGTCGGTTTCTTTTCAATAAGATTCTATGATTTTGAAGAAAAAAAAGCTGTCTCTAATGATATTTCGATAACATGTTATTGTGTAATAACTCAAAAATATTGTGCTTTATATTTTATTTTATTGTGGTTTTAAGGAACTATGCAATTTGTTTTATGCTTAGTTCCTGTTAGATTATTATGCTCTGAACCTAACTTTCATACTGGATTTAGGTGGTCAACTTGAGTAAATCTAGGTGGAAAGAGGTTTGTTGAGTTGCGGTTGGAGCAGACTTAAGTTCGCTTGAGTTAGGTTGATTTTAGCGAGAAGAACAGGGCGTAGTCAAAATTGTCTGACATCAGCTGAGTTGTAGACAAGGTTTCTCACGGTGACTTGAGATTTATCGATAGGTTGGGGTGGAGCCGGGAGTCAAAGTGGTCAATAAGGAAGTTGGATCTACCGAAAGTATTAAGAAATTGATCGAGTGAAGTCAAACATGTTTTAGCACTGTTGTTCCCCTTCCAGTAGAAGTCACTCTGCTATTGATTGTTATTCTTTACTTTTATCTTTAGATTAACCGAACACAGAAATATCAAAAAAAAAAAAATATTGTTCCTAATTCTTCACTTTTGGAACTAAGCATCAATCCTTTAAGCCATTTCGTGCTACTTCTCAGGAATTGGGTGCTAATGCTTCCTTCGGTCGACGGGATGGAATAAACAAAAATGAAAATATTATTCTTAAAGAATTAAGTATATAAATAAAAATTAAATTAAATTAAATCAAATGTTGAAATAAATATGAAATATTCGCTTGAGTCATTTGAGCTATTCTCCTAATAGTCTTATTTAGTATCATAGTGAGGTTGATAGATTTATATATTATTGAGATTTTTTTTTGGTAATGGGTAGCGGATTTGGTAATGTTAGCTATCAAATGAGTCTTCATGTGTACTTTCTCAATTTACTCAGATGACTGATGAAAAACCTAACAGGGTTGATCATCTCAGATTTGACGTTATCTGACCTGGTTACTATTTATTCTGTCTGATTGGTCTATTAACTTATCCTATCTGCTTGACTACCTGAACACCTAATAGCTGGCCAACGGGTTGCTACGAATGCTAAAGGAAGCAACGATATGTCATTTTCCGTTTTATGAATGATTCTTCGTGTTAGACCTCATAAACCCTGCTATGAGTAGAAAGTACATTAGAATGTACTTTAGTGCCCAACCAGGTAAGGGCACGTACTTTAATACAGTCGGGTAATCAATTAGATTCGTCGGCTTAATTCGCTTGTAAATAATTCAAGCCTGTTGTATAGAAATTTTTCAACTCATTTAAAATTGAGTCTAGGCGGACCAACCCATTTAGACTTGTGACCCATGCGGATCAGCTCATGACTGACTTAGATTGACTTACGGATTGAGAACAAAAGTAATTCTCAAACACTTAAAATTAAAGTGAAAATTCAATGGGCTTGTGGATTGATGTATCTAACTTATAATTCGTCTTAGATTGGATTTGAGATTTTTTAATCTATCAAGGTAATGGGTCAGTTTGTCCCGCCAAATAGTTGGCTCGACCTGTTGACCCGTTTGACGGCTCTATACCAATGAAACTTCAACAACAGCTAGGTCTAGAGGGAAATTGTGAGCATTACGTTCATGCATTACTTCCATACCAAGGTTTGCACGGTTGATGATA
>JBBPFP011033567.1:0-13140 GCA_037974795.1 Kaempferia galanga | reverse complement strand
TAAAATTCATTTAAAAAAATTGAAATTACTAAATAACTCTCTATATAAATATTAAGTTTTATTAATGAAAAATAAAATGGTAAAAATATAAAAAATTCTAAATCAAAAAATTAAATTAAATTTTATTACTTACTAACTCATTTTAAATTGAAAATTTTAATTTAATTTTTAATAGAATTCACTTCCTGATAAATTTAATTTAATTCTATTACTTTAAAAACTTTTCAAATGGGCGTCAAGATAGTAGAATGGAACTTAGTAGCGAATAAAAAAAATAACATAAAAATATACGATAAAATTAATAAAATTAATAATTTAAATAAAAAAACTTGACCTCATTCCACTCGATCCCTATTTCTTGTGCTCTGATGTAGTCTCAATCGCCTTGCGAACACTTCCCCAATATGACCGCCGCCGCCGTCCGATCCATGGCGCTGAACCGCCTGTCCGCGCCAGCGCCGACGCCTGCTGCTGCAACGATGACCCCAGCTTGCTCTTTCCTCGCCGTCCCATCGATGAGGCGTCTCCCCTCTTTCCGGGGCCTAAGGATGTCGACTCGGTTTGCCAGGGTCTCACGCGCGCAGGGGCAGAAGGTCATCTCCAGGTCTTCTCGCCGCCAACACGTTCTTTGCGAGGTCCCTGAGACGACAGAGCAGCGTAATAGTTTATATTCTTTGTCCGGTTAAATTTTGGTTAGATCCAGTTTCGGTCTGCCTGCGTTTGTTGACTTTTGGTTGTCCTGAAATAGTTAGATCTCCTGCTGTCTCATGATTTTTTCATTAAATGAGTTGATTGATCTTTGATGGTGGCAAAAAATGACTGTGCTTTCGCCAATCGTTCTTGGTCAACACGGACTAACACTTGGAACGACCAACATATGAGAAAAGCATTTACCTTAGCACGAATCCCAAACCTTATGGTGACAACTCCCGAGAGGACGAGTTGATTGATCTTTGATTTACACAGCTGGTGGACAAAGATAATAAGATCCTCCAATATTCATATTCAAATCATCCTTAAGTCATTAAGTTTATTATTATTAGAAATTTATAATTTTCTTTTATTATCCTTTAAATTAGATCATTAGATTTAGTATTATTAATAATTTTTTGTCAACAAGATACTCTTGTATGTCGATGTATAGAAACATTAGCAAATAATAAAATTAATTAATCAAATTACTTTGATTATTATGGGCCAATTCCCTCGAAGTGATCATCATTTTCATCCTTTTTCACTGATTCCCTATAAGATAGGACATGAGATCCTATCAAGTTGATATGTTAGCATCATCCTGTAGCACCAACAATATTTATTGCTAGCATCAGAATCATATTTGTTGCTAGCATCATCCTGTAGCACCAACAGCTTGAACCTTCATATCCCCTACAACGTTACAGTTTTGATAGAAAACTCATGGCTAGATAGAGCGAGAAGTGTTGAACAATTTTATTAAGAGTTCCTCTTTACTCTTATTTGTTTGGAATGGTTGCTCAAGTGGTTGTTTAGAGGACATGTTGATTCTTTCCTCGTACATTTGAAGAGATATAAATAAAAAATCTTTTGATTTTTCCATCACAAGGCTACATGGCCATATTTTATAGGAAAACTTATAAGAACCTTTTTGAACAAATTTTCTATCATTGTTTCATTAAAACTTCTAGTTTGATTGATAATTTTGTAAACCTAGCAAGAAAACCTTGCATACATTCACCTCCATTCATTTGTATGTTGTCAAATTTTTTCCAGAGTGACTACGTCTTCAGGAAACATTCTTTTTCATGTTCTTCCATTTATTCTGTTGTCCAATCTATTGTAGCATCCTCTGATGATGATGGATATGCATATAAGTTCTATATAATGTCCCAAAAGTCTTGATAAATGAAGCTAGTTTGCACTCGATTACACTAATAGTCAAAATATTCACCATTAAAAATCAGAATTTTGTTTTGATGTGTAGAAGAACATGGAGGTTGAACTCATCAACATTGTTCTGACTCTGAGTACCAAATTTGTTCTATTTGGCACTTAGTAAAAGAATGGCGGGATAAGGAAGATAGTACAAGGAAGAATTTGTTTGCATTACTTTTGGTCTTTGCTCAAAACTACATGCCATGGTACCTATGTACACAAAATGATTAGCCTAGAGCACGTAATAAATTGTTTAGGAAGATACAAAGTCTTTATGCAAATGCATGAGATCTCCAAGATGTAGGTGAATCGAAAAGTTATTTACATGCGCTTAAAGTTCACAAATTATCCTTTTAATTCCAATACTTCTTTTTATTTCTCAATATAAGTTACTTGATTTCTTACTAGCTTAACTAATAATTAGAACAATCTCACGCTAAAAGTAGGACCATCTCTCTTACACATACTTATTAAGGAAAAATGGTTGTTATTCCAACTTTCATGGTTGTAATCCTTGAATGATTTAGAAATCTTGTTGGATTTTATGTTATAACATTTTAGATTTATCATTTTTATGAACTAGTAATGTGTTATTCAGAACAGTATTCATGGAATTTGTGATGGTTCATTAAGGTAAGAGTAATTATTAAAATGTCCCTAAGATTTAGTTTTTTTTTAAATGTCCCCAAGCTTCTATTATTGTCAAAATGCCTTTAAATTTTCTCTTTCATTTCAAAATGCCTCCTCTCCATTACAACCTATTACAGCCTAGTAAAGAGGAGTAAAAAGAGGTGCACATGGAACATTTATAGGGCTGCTTGGCCAAGTGCATGCTACCATAAGGGCTAGCTATTGTCGATCTCACAAAGGTTGGGTGGTGCTAAGGTTGTTAGCTCCGAGATCTTAGCATCGCATGACAAGGTAGCGACAGCAAGACTTGGGACAACATAGGCAGCAACATAGACCATTGTGGATGTCTGAGCGAGTGTTACCGTGAAGGATGCCTCAGTCTGAGATTTGCAGGCAGCAATTGTCATTGGGAATAAACTGTGATGGTTTTTGAGTGCTATACAAAGCATGTAGTGGCTCGGTGAGACAACCTCAGTGACCATTGGAGTAGTGGAAATAATGGAGGCATCACAAGTGAGCTAGCGTGTTGAGCATGAGCAGGACCTAACACAATGATGGCAAGGTTGGAGCAGAGCTTACCCTTGAGTTCAAGCTGGTGTCTAGGTACGTGTGTGGTTGATGACCACACACTTCATGGCTGACTATAGAGGTGGAGTGGAGAGGCTGTTGGGCAATTTGGAGTTTAACTAATTTACATTGAACCAAGCATCTCCCTTTCTCTGTTTAGAAAGGAGAGGTCCAAAAAGTCACGACACTGTTGACATAATAGTGATTGGACGGCGACAAAGTTTGGTGAGGAAGAAGATGAGACAATATCATCATGAAATGGTCAGATACTGATTAGAAAGTAAAAATATATAATTGCCACGAGTAATTAAAGGAAGAAATATAAATTAAGGACATGTTTCTACAACAAAGCATCTAGATGATTCATCAGTTTATTTGGTTATTGAAATTAGTGCTTCAAACCAGTCTGCAAAATAAAATAATATAATCACTAATTTGGATGGTGGCAACATTGATGGTAATGAGGAAGTGCACCTGAAGCAGTTTTTTAGGTGCAGGTCTGAGATGTTCTGTGGAACTATCCTTTTGATTATCAGGGTGGCTGCCACCATTGAGACTCGTAGAGGAAACCTTTAAAGAGTAGTATTCAGGCGTTTTTATTTTCTTTTTGTATTGTATATGACTGTAGCAAACATTTGACGGCATTGGTTGATGAAATGATTAATTTTCCTTTCTGTAAATTTTATATGTTCGTTATGTCCATGCTTTTATTCAGTTTACTTTATTTGTTGGACAGGTTAATAGGGTGAATTGTCGTGTATCTTAAGGAAGTTGCCAGGTTGAGTATTTAGTGATGCGAAGAAAAAAAAAAAGAAGGAAAAGAATTGGAAAGGAGGGAAACAATAAATTATCCATGTCTCTTTTCCTTTTTCTCTTCTTTGATGCCTAACCTTGCCTTGGGTGTCATCATTGACCCCATGATAAAGAAGAAATGTTGATCCATTATTTACATAGACAACCTCCTTGCCACTGGCGGTGTTGATGGTTCTCGTCCTCAAATTGGCACTTCTTCATGTTGACCCTCTTCATCATGGCACTGACACTCCTTTGCACCTCCAGCACCCTCTCCTTTATTGCTACCGGTGATACTCACCTGCTTCCTCGAAGATGATCGTGCACCAGTTTGGTGACATTATCATTGGCAATGTTGCTGGGAAACATCTTTTTGCCAATTTCAATTCTTGCTTTCACTTCTGCCCATATTTGTGTGAAGTAAAAAAAAAAAAAGAAGACTTAGATCCGTTTTGTAGCACACGATCTGTCACTCTAAGGAATCACAACCTGGGTCTTTCTAAGTATGTAAGTTGACTATTAAGTGATATTTTGCCCCTAAAATTATCAGCAATATGCAACCACATTAGTTTAGGTTGGGTTAGATCAAGTCAAACTCAAATTAATGTGTAGACATGGATGAACTCGGTTGGATATAATTGTTAAACCCCTAGCAAAGTCCGAGGTGGGCTCCTATTTCCCAATCTCACTTGCCACAAGGATCACGTTTGTTCTGCATCTCCCAAGTTAAGCTGCATCACTATAATTTTATTACCTTTTACCTGAAACATGACACGAGGTGTTTTCTTTTTTCGTTTTTCCAATTGGCATCAAATTCATTATGGCTTTAAGGAGTTAACAATATCTTTATAGCTGCCAAACTGTGCAACAATTTCAGTAACTTTAGGATGCTTTTACTCAACTTTTATTTTACCTTCAAGTTATCTTTATTCCACTAGTTAACAATTTCTCAACTGTGCCACAGTTCCATCTGTCTCTAAAGAAACATGGCAAACTCTCGTCCTGGAGTCTGATATCCCAGTGCTTGTAGATTTTTGGGCACCATGGTGCGGGCCTTGTCGGCTAATTGAACCAACCATTGTCAAATTGGCAAAGGATTACGAAGGCAAACTCAAATGCTACAAGTTAAACACGGATGAGAACTCTGACATAACTACACAATATGGTATTCGGAGCATTCCAACCATGATGATATTCAAAGATGGCGAGAAGAAAGAAGCTATTCTTGGGGCTGTACCAGAATCTAAACTTATTTCATCAATTGAGAAGTTTCTAGTGAGGTAAATACGTCCGTATTTATTTCTCTTTCTATTTGAACTTTGTATATTAAGGATCTGTTGTAAGCCGTTGATGTCATTTAGCAATAACTGGTGGTTGAAGGAAATAAAGCAGCTGCTTGGATTGAATATAATACTGGGAATGTCCGGTTAAATTTCTAGTTTATATGTTCAACGTGGATGTAAAACTTTACATCTTCCCTCGAAAGATGGTGTCATGATTATGGTTTCTTTTGTCTCTAGATATGTATGTTTGATATCATGTTTGGGACTGCCATTTAAGAAGTCGATGCAGGAACAGTGTTTTTTGAATGAGCATTTTCTGGGTCATTTGTTCAGATGAGTTCTTTGTTTTTAAGGGCATTGCTTTAAAAATGTCTTTATTTTTATAATCATATTTGTTTCTTTTCAAAGGTATTTATGGTTCAAAACTGTAAGTTTTTATATCTATGGCCTTGCCACCTTTGGTGTGACAACCTAAAGCAAAAATCACGAACCAAAGTAGGACCAAGCCTTAACAATCTGATCGTTCACTTTCTTGCTCGTGTTCAAAATTGTATTAGTACGATCAAAAATACAAATAACAAAGAACACAATCAAATTCAAATCAAACACGATCTTTAAAAGTGATTCAAAAAAATTTTCTTGCTGGTGTTTAAAATTTTATTTTTACTCTAGGTTACTCTCGGAATCCCTTTTTATTTTCTTGCCTTAGATACCTTTTAAAAGCAGAAAAATTTTGGGTTTACAATCACGAAAATAAGAAATTTCAATGTTAAATAAAAAAAATTACAACATAAGAAAGGATTATAGGATGCTATAGGATCACTGGAGGCTAACTAGAGGATGAGTAGTGATTGTAAACTTATAAATGTGATTCCACTCGATACTAAAGTAAAAAAAATAATTAGTGGAAATAAAACATAAATAAAAAATCACACTTATAACCGTAACACGTTAATTTACCCTGGTTTAAAAGCCCCTAAGCTCATACTCCGTGGCTTATGATCTATCCGTGGATCACTTTTAGAAAATACAACTAACTTTTTCCTTCTCAATCAACTATGGAAGGCGGATAAATTTCTAGGATTACAAGGAATTACAAAAGAAATGCTTAGAGAAATATAAGGCTTCTATTGGCATTTAACCAACTCTATCTTACCAACTCTTGAAGTCGCCATCTCTCTTTCTTTCATAGTCTTTGAAACCTTTGTTGCATGTTTGTCTATTGCCTAAGAGTTGACTCGTCTATACCATCAGCCATATGAATAATCCATATTACCAAAAACTTTATTAGTATTTTACATGATCTAACCAGAGCATGCATTTTTAGGTATGTTTCTTATGAAAAATAAAAATAGTTTTGGCCAATGGAGATAAGAAGCATGGGCACATGCACTGGGATGTAGAAGGCTCAAAAATATGCTGGTGTAGCACTTTTAACTACTAGAAAGGACTAGGATAAAAAATTTTAAACAGAAGATAAATGCAAGAAATTCAATGGTGTACTTTGAATGTCATGTTTGAATATTTTTTTTGGTGTGCTTGGAACAATATTAAACAGAATTACAACAAGGGACCAAGAAGAGAGAAGAAAAAAAATACTAGACTAACTTGCACACAGTGAAAACACAAACTCGTTTACTTGTTACTTGTCAGAAGTACATATGCTTAGTTAACTCAAAAAGGAAACCTAAAATAGTAATTAAAAAGACATTGACAATTGAAACAAGATATGAAAATCAAATATGTATCGAAAAAGAAGGGAAGGTTGTCTAAGAGCTTAGAGAAGATTAAGGCATGAATAAAACTTTAGGCAAGCAAATAATAAATTTTGACAATATTCATATTAAATATTGGTTAGTCAATTGAGCTCTCAATCAGTTTAACAATGCATCTTTCGATCAAGTCTATTTATCAAGCCACAGTTTAACTTTCAACAGTTGGACGGCAACAAAAACAATAATATTTCAGATATCAATATATGGAATGAGAAAAGGAGCACCCTTGTAATTTTTAAAGGAAAAACAACCATTGCTAAAAAAAACATATAGGACAAGCAGGACCTTAGGCAGATTGTATACTACACACCGACTGCTACTGTTTTTACAAAATTATAGCCAATGGAAATCTTAAAAAGAGAAAACTTAATGTAATAGAGATAGCAAGGAAAGTTTATGGGAAAAAAAAAAAGAGGAAATCTTGCAACCATCTTCTCAAACTTACTGAGGGAAAAAGAACCCCGCTGTAAATTTCTGAGGAAATGTTGTCTTCGCAGATCTATTGTTGATGAGCATTCCGTAAAACTATACAAAGCCCCACAAAACTACTGCAGCTAGCTAATTCCTACCACGCTTTATCAAAAGAGCAGCACAGACGATACACCTTTTTATTTCACAAGCATGAAACAATTCAAAGTTCTATTAGGGTAAACATGTGTTCTGCCATTTCCGAACAGATTATTCATGGTCCAAAACTACATGATCAACTTAAGTCTGATAAAAAATGGTTTCAACATTGAACATAGCTAATCCAGATGAAAATGCTGTCTACGGTTGAGCAGAGTACAAGAGGCAAGACAACCACCATTCTAACAACATCAAATTGATCGAACATAGTCAGGGTCAAATATGTGAGATTTTGTCTAAGCAAGCATCCGAAAGACAGGTATTTAGAACAATATTTCTTCTAAATCAGCATATTCCATAGCTCCACAAGCATTATATGGAATAGATTATCACAAAATGGATGGAAGTTCAAGGTAATATCACTGCAGGAATACCTAGTGTCCACTTAAGTAGTGCTGCCACAGTCAGTAGTTGATTAGGGCTTGATGCCATCTAACACAGTAGAGTTTTCTTCTTTACCTATAGCAAGAACTACCTTCTTAAGAATAGCTTCAATTGGGAGGTGAGAGTTCTCTACTGCCTTGGAAATTACTTGCCATCTTTCTCCATGCTTGGGCTCAGCAGCAACACATCTTTTCAGTACATCCTTTTGGGTCTCGTCAGTACCATGCTGAAGCTCAAACTTGTAGTAAAAGACCCAGAAATCCCCAATGTCTGGAGAAAGTGTGACTGCCCTGTTGAACCAGTTCCTTGCTTTGTCAACCTTTCGGTCTTGCCAAAACAGTTTTGCCACGGATGAAATGACATACGCATCATGATCACACCGTTTGAGGGCATCTGCACTCTTTGTCTTGCGTTGAGGACGTGGAACCATCTCAATGGAAGCAGCCCATAGTATCCCACTTGTTGGACATTCTTGCAATGCCTTGGCCATCAATGAATCTGCTTCCTTTTTGTTGCCATGCCTGGCCTCAGAACGAACAGCTGCAAGCCAAAGTTCTGGATTCTGTGGATTCTTTTTCCTGGCCATAGTAAGAACAGCCCGAGCTTTGCTTAGGCCATTCACCCTTTCCTCTAAGTTTGCAAGTGAGAGCCAAAGAGGAACACACTGAGGGCAATGTTTCAGACCATTTTCATAAGCTTCTTTAGTTTTTTCTCCTTGACCAAGGCGATCTTCCATCTGTCCTAGCATTAGCCACAGCTTGAAGAATGAAGGAAACAACTTTAACCCTTCCTCCAGCAATCTCCGTTCCTCAGAAACGTTCCCCAATTCTCTTTCTACAATAGCAGATTTCATCCATACTCTTTCAGTTCCTCCTCTCTCACGAGCTTTGGCTAAAATCATTCTTGCTCTCTCAGGTTCATGGTTTTCAAATTCAAGCTTGAAGGCAGCCAGCCAAATTTCCTCTGAATTGGGAATTGCTGCATATGCCTCCTGCAGAATTTGTCGTGCTGCAGGTACGTCTCCTGAGAGCCACTTTTCTTTTGCACCCATCAGCCATAGCACTTCAGCTTGTGGCTTGTATGTAACAGCTTTTCTCAGGAGTGCATCCAGAGACTCTTTGGTTCCATGGCTCTTCTCAAGCTGAGCTGCCTTGAGCCATATGCTTTTCTTGGTAAGGAACACAGTTAATGCATGGGCATATATAGCCCGAGCCGTTTCAATGGAGCCACGCTTCTTGCATTCCTCAGCATCAGCAACCCATGTCCTTTTTCGATCTTCTTCTTCGACCCCAATACCAATGGTGTTGTGAATTATTGCCTGACAAGTAACAACTGATCCAGCACGTTCTGCAGATTCTGCTTCCTTCATCCAAACTTCTCGATCAATCTCAAATCCTTCTCTCTGCAATGATCTTATACCTCTCTCGATTACCTTTCCAACTGATGCAATATTGCCATTAGCTTCCTCCAACTTTGCTGCAGTGATCCAAATTGCAGGCTCCTTGGATAGTTTTTCCCTTGCTTTGTTAAGGACCTTCTTTGCTTGTTCATAAGTTTCCAACCTTGCAAGGGCAAGCCACAACTCGACATAAAGTGGGCAGCACTCCACAGCCCTATGAAGCAAAAGTCTTGCATCCTCCTCGTTTGCTAATTCAACTACAGCTTTCCACAACCTCACAGAATCTGGAATGTGCTCCAACCCTTTCCTCAGCACCTTGCTTTTGGTCAGATCACTGGTCTCCAATTTTGCTGCCTGCAACCATAACTTCACTGAATTTGGAATTGCTTTCACACCCTTAGCAATGACAGCCTTAGCTTCATCAGGGCTTGCCAACCGACAAGCTTCCAACCAAACATCATCATTCTTAGGACACTCCTCACATCCTTTCTGAATCAACTGTCGTGCTGCTTGGAGTTTTCCGGCAACTTCCTCCAATCTAGCTGCAGCAATCCATCCAGGGGGATGCTTTGGGTTTGTCTGGGTTACAGATTTAAGCAACAACCTTGCCTTTTTGATGTCTGAAATCTCTGCATCACTAGTGATTTTCATGCTCTTGAGATCTGTCAGATAACCCTTTGGATCAACCACAGTTTGCCCTGAGACAGAATCTGACAATCTATCCAGCTTCAAAGAGAGCACAGTGCCCCTACCTTCTCCAACTGCAGTAAGATCTGTGACAGGAGTTTGCGACCAGGGTGTCTCCGTCCCTCCAACCCCACGGCTTTTAGGATCTAGGGCTGTGACAAGCTCTTGCTCCTGTCTAGCCTTCTCGAGGAGGGTGTCCGGAACTGGCACAAAACTTTCAAATCGCTTCTTCTTGTTCTTTAGGGAGTGATCTCCAGTATCCGGGATGCTATCCCACTGCTCTGGAGTCACATCTGCGAGCTTTCTTTTAAGATCTGCAAACTGCTCAGTTATCTTAGGATTTGAAGCCCGGTACTTTTCAATCTCTTGCTTAAGCCTAGCTTCTCTCCTGTCTTTCCTTCTTGAATCCATCCTCTTATCAATGGCCTCCCAAACAGCATCAGCTTCCTTGTCGTCTTCATCATACTCCGCAGAGGCAAAAAGTCCGAAATCGTTACCCTCGAACTGGTCAAACTTTTGGTTCTCATCGTATCCCTTGCCCTCGGCCTCCTCCTCCTCCTCCTCCTCGTCACCTCCAGCTCCCTTACCCCGGCCACGTCCAGCACCAGGGGCTGCAGCAGCACCGATGGCAGCGGCAGAACGATCAGGGAGGTCGGGGGCAGCGCGAGCAGGGCCAATATCCGATCGAGTGGTGAATCCGGTGGCGCCACGGCCGAGACCAGCGACGTAGTTGGGGGGAGGCTTTGAGTTGAGAAATTCGTACCGTGGGGGGCGAGCGGGGCCAGCAGGGGTCTGAGTGCCACCGAGGAGAGGAAGGTGCAGGGTTATGGTGGAGGAGGGCCGGACGGCGAGGTCAGACAACGTGGTGGATGAGTCGTCAGCACCGCCAACGGTAGCGGAGAGAAGGCGACGAGAGGCGAGGAAGAGGCGCTGGTGGAGGGGAGGGACACCGGAACGGGCAGCGATCGCGAGCTTTAGGGCGCGGAGGGAGGTGGAAGTCGGGCACAGATCGATCGCTAGGGTTCTGCCGTCGAGCGTATGGACGAAGACCATGGCGGCGACGAGCCCAGCCCAGCCCTGCCCTGCCAAGAAGAAACGAGGATCGAGTCGACGGTTCCAGAACGGGATATCGTTCCATAAATACAAACCAACGTTTGGAAATAATTCAATTAACTTGGATGATTTTCAAAATTTGCAGCACTGCTGAAATTTCCTAAAATTTTATTATTATTATTATTAAGCTACCTTAAATATTTTTATTTACTGAAAAATAATCCTCCCCTAATAAATAAGCTATTTAAATAATAACTAATATTGATAAAAATAGATATTCAGTCTTAAATTACAATTTATCTTAATAGTAAAAATATATATCTTAATAGTAAAAAAACTTTAAAGTGTTTTAATTTAACATGATCTTCACCATTTTAAAAACTATTTTTTAAAAATAATAAATTTTTAATGAAAAATGTAAGACCTAAGGCAATATTCACATTTTAAGACCTAAAGCATGTTCATTTTAATGGCAAGTGAGGAGCTGAATTGAAGAAAGGATTTTTTTTTTACTTAAAAAGATAATTAAAATGAATTTAAAAAGTAAATTGACAAGATCTTCAATTTAGTTTCGTCCAAATACACAAAATCTATTTTTTTTTTTTTTTTGAAAAATATGTTCATTTATGACCAACAAGGGGTCATACAATTTGGTATGTTTGACAAAAATTTAAAATTAAGATAATAATAATAATAATGAAGTGCATTCGTTATAGCATAAAAAAGTGATTATCTTCATCTAACCGGTCTCCCATGACTGTCTAACACTATTGGAAGGGAGTAAACCATCACATAAGAGAATAATTTTTCGGTCTTTACCAAAATTCAAATTTTGTTTAATTTTATAAATTTATTATGTGATAATCAATTCAGTAACATCCTCTAAATGTTCACCTAGTAGTTATATTGAAATTGAAGATGCAATAAATAAAGACAAGTAAATCAATTGAACATTTAGAAAAAGAAAGTCAACAAGTGGTACTCGTTGGCATATAAATGTTGACCCAGTTGAAAAGGTCAACCGAATATTTAGTAAAGAAGTCCAGTAAGTATTAGTAAATAAAGAAGTTTACCAAGTGTTGGCCAACAACAAATACTTCGAGGCAGTAAACCAACTCGGAAGTAGGGTAGTTTACCAAGTATTAATAGATAAAGAAGTTAACCGACTCAGAAGTAGGGTAGTTTAGTTTAGTAATATTTGATTAATTGAATAAGCAGTAAACTAGAGATGCAATTCTTGCGAACAGAAAAGTTCTGCTCCAACATGAGTACGTTGGACCATTTCGTGACAGTAAGCGGAGATGGAATAGTTTGTAATAACAACTATATCTTCCTAGTATACAAATAAAATTAAACTAGACATAAATTAAGTAATTAAAAGTAGTATGAAGTAGGTACGAGACACAAGAGGATAGGAGACACAAAAGATTTTTTTGGATCACGATCAGAGGATCACTACTTCAAAACGGTTGAAACTCTACTAGTAATCTCATTTGTCGGAGGTGGAGAAGCCTCGTATACGTCGTTGAAGCATGGAAGTTGAAAGCTCGAATACAAAAAAGTTACAAGTGTTTGGAATAAATAAAACAAGAGAACCAGAGCTCTATTTATAGCCCTAACAAACTTCATCTTCGAGCTATCCTGAGTTGGAGCTTTTCTTGGGATCTGCACATCTAGTTTCATGAATCTCAAAAGTTGCAAATACCTTATTTCTAGGAAATGCGTTGAGCGCATACCTTATCGATTCCTGGTTCGTTACCTTGTCTCCGAAATTTGTTAGTTGGGTTATTAACTCCTTCAACTTAGCTTGTAAGTTTGCGCCCGTCTCACCTTCGTGCAGTTGGAGGTTGGCGAGTTGATTCCGAAGAAGGTCTTTTTTTACCGATTTAGCTTCCGTTGTTCCTTCGTGTAGCTTAGGAACTTTTCCCAAAGTTCCTTTGTAAATTGATACTCTCTGATTTGACTTACTTCCTGAGGCAGTAGCGCGCTGAGTAGGTGGAATTCCGCCTTTCCATTTGCTATGAAAGCTGCT
>JBBPFP011033457.1:0-13143 GCA_037974795.1 Kaempferia galanga | reverse complement strand
TTTTAAGATAGACTTTATAATAATAGTCGTAGGTGAGTCTCAAACTCTAGATCCATAATTGATTAATGACTTTTTTTTCCAATAATACACTGTAACTTGAACTCTAGATTCCTAATTGAAATTACTAATAAATCTTGATATTATTTTTGATACGAAAAGAAAAAAGAATATTAACTTAATTTATTTTTAAGTTTCATCAAATTAATTGAAAGTTAGTTAATAAATGGTCCAAATTCTTAATAAAATTGTAAAATTATATTTTATCAAAGCGGAATAGACAATTTAGTAACAAATTCATCTCGAATTTACATAAATTTAAAATTTATCTTAACAATCTGTTTTATTAAATTTAAAATAGATTTTCGTATTGTTTCAAATTTAAGTCAGCACGAAGATAAGAAGGTACCATTCATGTTAGAGCAGCTATTGTTCATTTTTAAATTTTTTTAATAATCTAGGTATTGTTTATTTGAATTGAATACGACTCTGTATATATATTATAATAATTAAAAAAATAAAACTATTACGCGTTATAGTAAGGCTAATTAAGACTTACCGTTACAGAATAATTCAGTTAATAAAATGGGATGGCGTTCCCATAAAAAGTGTATTTTTTTCTCAAAAAATAAAAAACTGCCGGAGTTTCTTTTCTTGCCACAAATAACCCCTTCAGATTTGTTTAATATTATGTATTTATAAATGCTATTATGTCACCCATATGTATATAAAAGGAAATATATGAATTTATATGAATATATGATATTTACTATTTTGGGTTTAGTTACATGAACCGAGAAGGGAGGACGTTGAAGAGCCCTTCGGAAGGGAAACGCTCCTCGGCGTTCTCCCCTTTTTCTCTGCCTTGAGATCGATCGCAGAGACGCGCTGCCGTTGAATTTACTTGTGATCTCCTCGATTTCCATTCCATTTCTCCGTCTCTCCGATGCGTCTCGCCGACGGGGCGTTCCTTTTCTCTCTTCTGGTCCTCATCTTAGGTGCCCGCAGCCTCGAAGCTGTCCGGTCCGTCGGCGAGGGCGCCGATCTCCCTGATGCCGCCGTTGACCTCAACGTCTCCGATTTCGAGACCGCGCTGAGGGAATCCCCGGCCAGCTTCGCCGTCGTCGAGTTCTTCGCTCACTGGTAGCGCCGTTCCGTCCTTTTTATCGCTCCGTGTGCTTTTAGATCGATTTGATCGTTGACGATTTTAAGGAAAGAAAAAGAATCTCAGGCGCTATGAAATTGCACTTCTTTCGGTTAAGACTCGTTTTTTATGATAGTGATGTTTGCATGTTCGTGCATTCGATTTGGTTCGCTTACTCATCGGTCTATAAGTATTTGTTATTTTTGGCGCATCTTCCTTGACCTGACATGGTCGTTTTACTAGCGGAGTCAGTTGAATGTTATCCATGCTTTGATAGGCGTGCAATCAGAAACTGTACTAGTAACTGCTTAGTTGAACATTTGCATTTGGAATTTTATAATTGGTTTGTCTTTATACAAATCACATTGATCTTATGGAGTCATTAAACAAAAAAAAAAAAAAATAGTGTTCTTAGTGTTATTAGGAAAGTTTTGTCTGTGTTTTTGTCATGGAACTAATAGTGCATAAATATAAAGGAGATAGAGAAACAGAAGGGGATGGAAATGCGAAGGAAGAGATATTATCCCGTGATTCCTTCACATTGTTTCTTAAGGGGAAAGAAAATGATGAACTTTTATACCTATTGTTTCTTTAGAGAGATAGTAGAGGAGGAAGAATCATTGTCAATCATTTTACCTTCACTGTTTCATTGTAATAAAAAAAAAAACTACAGGTGCCCCTTTGAAACATGAAAAAAGGATCTGCAAGTTGACTGTCCAAATGGCCTAGATATGCCCCCATAACCACCAAGACATGTTCATTGTCAATTCTTGTAGAGGCCAGTGATGCCAGGAGCTATCCTATTTGTCAACTACAGATGTTGCATGGTGGCACAATCAATGTTCGACATACGTAGAGACTATCAATTCAAGACAGATTTCCCTTGTCGTCCGATCATACCTTTTCACTAACTTTAGACGTTATAGTCAATAGGATGAGCTGCTGTTGACTCCCCTTCCTTCCCCCCATAGCCATACATTTTGTTGCCCTAGCTATCCAGTGCTTTAATGGAATGAAGATCATCAAGATTCTCCGAACATCATGCCTTAGCTCATTTTCTGATCAACTAAAAATTGCATGTTTTTATACCATTTGTAAGGATAGGTCAAACCCATCTATTTTAACATTGTGTCTAGTGTGTCTTTTTTTTTCTTGTTGGAGAAAGGAAAGGATCATCCCCACAAGTGATGAAGGGTTGGATTTGATTTCAGGACCTTGTGCAACACAATTAAGATCCAAAGCTACGTGGCACCTTACCTCATTCGTAACTAATAAAATATATTTCAGAATTGATTTTACTACAATAACATGAAACTCTTGTGACACTAGAATGAATCAACATTCTTACTAATCATTACCAACGAATTCATCCAAAATATCCAACACAAACAGCCTCTAACAATACTGAAACCATTCAAAGATAAGAAGAATCAATCTAAAATTTTGGAAACCATAAAATTCAATTTATTGTGTCTTATCCCCATAAGCTTTTTCTTATTGATCTCATATATTAAAAGCTGGGTTATGTATAAAAGTTGCATGACAGATGATTGCGCATCCTGTGTTAATTTTGTCCCTAGATTTAACTCTTGAGGAATCTTTCTCTTCACTTTTTCATCATATGAACTTCTTGTCTTGTTATTTATATGTATGGACATCATCCATGTTCCTTAAATATATTATAAACTGGGAATTTATAATCTTGATACATGTTATCCAACATCATAATTGAGTACTTGAAAGAGTATTCTAATTGGTCGATTATGTCACACTTTATGATCATTCGGTCATATCTATATCACTGTTTGTTAAAAACATCAGGGGCGTATGAAAATCCAGTATAAAACATGGTCTAAAATTGTTTGGTCTGAAAATTCAAGCTGTTGATCTTCGACCTAAAATCCTTGAAGATGTATTTGAAGATTGAGCCTTCTTGAGTGATTCCATTTTAGATACAGTTTACATTGTTTCTTTGACTTTTCTTGTAGATTCAATCAAGTAATGATAAATTCAAGCAAGTTAATCAAAAGGCTGTTTTTTTATTACTTTAATCCATTTAAGTCGCGTGCTCTTCACCAGATTCCTAGTCTGAATATTTTGTTGACATTCAAAGAAAATGTTATCTTCTAGATGTGCCACTTGATCATTTCATATATTCTGACAGCAGTATATCTGCTATTTCTGGTGATGTGAACTCAAGATGAACAATTAGAGCAGTGCTTCTTTGTTTTGGTATTTCCTTAATTGTTTGTTTGATGGCCCATTTTGAGCTTAAATGACTGTTTTTCTTAAGTTGATCTTGGATGGATGATACACTGGGTGCTACTTGTCTTATGTTTGTCTTTAGTTCATAGCTGATATAGGCTAGTAAGTTTTTTATTCCTTTTAAGTTAGGTTGTTTGACATGCTTTAGTTTAATACTTTTTTTTTATTACACAGGTGTCCTGCGTGCAGAAACTATAAGGTATATGAAGTTCTAGCTCCTGCTTTTCTGAAGTCACAAACTTCAAAAATACTTTAACCATAATCATGCAGCCTCATTATGAGAAAGTTGCAAGGATTTTCAATGGGCCTGATGCTGTGCATCCTGGAATTGTTCTGATGGCACGAGTTGATTGTGCATTGAAGGTAATTTTTTCTCTGGCTTTGAAATAACTTTTTTGGTTCCTTTTTTAGCATAATAGAATATTCTAGTCCTTAGAAGCTGGAATTAAAATATCTGTAGTTGCCAAAATTTCAGCACGAAATGGTGGGGTTTTGATATCATGCCTTATCTATACTTGGCACGCTTCAAAGTATGTCAGGACTCAAGATTAAATCAAATGAATCTGAATCTTGCAATCACTTTCCACCTATATGGTTGACCATAAAATATAAGCCCGTAGCAATTAGAAGGCCAATTGATTAAAATTTTGAAGAACTGATTGTGAAAACATAACAAGCATCTCAATTAATCATGTACATTATTAATACTGAGCAAATTATTGTGCATCGGATGAAAGTATTGGTTAGTAAGGTCAACCTCATTTTCTTTAAATACATAATATGGATACATCTAGTATTATTACTAGTTTTTTCACATATCCATAAATATATCTTCGTTGATCACTAAAACTTAGACTTAGACTAACACAACTTGAATTGGAACAAGCACAAATACATGATATTGATACATGCTTGTTAACTGATCAACACTTAAGATGCTAATTTTTGTCTAAATTTTGATTATTTAGTCTCTACCTTTTGTTTTACTATTTTTCTTCTTTAAATGCTTGAATGTAGTGGTTAGACAGAAATATTTTAGTGGGTGCAAATGAATTTATACCCATGAATTTTGATATGATTGAAAATCATTTTTCTAAGTGCCGTAAACTAAGGTCCAAACTTATACAAATGACATCGAGCTGATGAGAAGACGGAATCGAGGAGAAGCAAGAAGAGAAACCACCAAAAACAAAGAGAAACCTGTTGTTCTCTAGATTTTACCAAAAAAAAGGAGACTTTATTAAGAATTGAGGATTAATTCCTCAGACAACTAAACATGTGTTTATATAAGACTTTAGACTCTAAGACTCAAAGAAAGGAAATAAATCCTGATATAGATCTCAATTCCCATCTTGTAAAGAAAGGAAAGAAATCTTAGTAGAAAAGGAAAATTTATAACAGAAATCCTAACCGAAAGAAATTTCCAAAACAGGACGCTTATATAGATAAACCCTAACTCATAAATGGTAGTTATACCAAAAAATACCCTAAATACTATAAAAATATAAATTACTAAAAAAAATAAAAAGATGTTCAGGATTTAAATGGTATTTTTTCCCCGAAACTTGGCGCATGTAACAATCGTAGATTTTTTAAATTTGCATGCGCGAGCACAGACAGAACCTGATTCCGAGTCCCAAGTCAAAAGTTATGACCCGTTGAAAATTGGGTCCTCCTATGTTGGTCTTGCATCCAAAAATCAAGAACTAGTCAAACCAGACTAAACTAGATTGTCTTAATTTTCACTTTTCTTATTACTTCTGTATTGAGTAAATTTCATGGATTGATTGAACCATGAAAATTCTACCCAAGTTTGTACAGTAATTCTAGGTATAACACTTGGATTTTATGACATACTGTAAAAATTTAAGAAACGACAAAAATAATGATAAATAATTAATAAACCAATTAAACTTAATTATCAGGAGAAATTATCCAAACTGTATTGAGAACTCAAAAAGTGAAAAATATATTAATATACATCCCAAATATCCTCAACATGATTTCATCCTTTGAAATATTTATAGCTCGAATTATATGTTATATAGGTCATTGACTTGTAACATAGTGTCAAATATGTGGATTTAGTAAACTAGATATATAGGGATTTGTTATGTTGCACACCCAGTGGTGTGTACTCATGGGCACTAGATGATATGGCGTAATCCTGATATCATCATCACACACATTTTGATCAGTGATGTGTCTAATCCTGATCACTGATCATCATCACACACATTTTGATCAGTGATGTGTCTAATCCTGATCACTAATCATCATCACACACATTTTGGCCACCTCAGCAGGTGCCCATGATTGTGCAAGATAAGGTGTGCAACATAACAATGTCTTTTTATCGTTTGAGTAGCATAATGATGTGTCATACACTAATACTTATCTTGCTTTAGCTAATTCACCTCATGCCTTATAGATGGTATCATAGTGATTCATTTTGGAACTGCTATTTGAAATAAGCAAAATGGTGCAGAAGGCAGAGGGCCTCTAATGCAGAGTTCAAAAAATATACATGGAAGGAAATAGAAGAGATAGTTAATATGAGATGATTTTTAATAGTAAATTTTGATGGATCCTACCAGGCAAGCGGGAATTTTTCTGAACTAAGCCTTCAGTCACTTGCCTATATTGCCTATCATTAAAAATGCTATAGTCCAACATCAGAGCCATGAAATAGGGTCTTGATTTCAATTGTTCACTTGATATAATTATCGTTGTTGCTTCTTATCTATTTAATAACTATACTTTGAGGATTCTAGTCAGTCGTCCCTTTTTCATACTTTCTCTTTTACAGTACAGATAAATACGAATCTTTGTGATAGATTTTCAGTTGGTTTCTATCCTATGCTATTGTGGGGTCCTCCGGCTAAATTTGTGTCTGGTAGATGGGTGCCTAAACAAGAAAATGGTGATTTACAACTGATTGATGATGGAAGGACAGCTGATCGATTACTCAATTGGATTAACGAAAAACTTGGCAGGCAAGTTGTCATATTTTTGTTTAGTTTTTGTATTGCCAGTTATTATCGTTGTATTCAATCAATGTGCTTGTGCATGAAACTAGTTTTTGTGACTTACGAACTTCTGAGAAGTTCTCCTTAGCTTTTACCTGCACTTCAGTTTTTTGATACAGGTACAACTTGTTGAAATTTTATTAATTTACCAAGGTATCTGCTCCTTTGTGAAGGAGCATTTCACTGATTCTGATGGTGTATTAATTACTCTCCATTCTTCTTTAAACTCAATTAGCAGGCTGTGTATCCCGTCAATAGGCGGAGATATCTTGGAAACCAATTAATGGTCATAAAATTTAATATAAGTGTCATATCTCTTTAGCATTGTGAGGGATTACACCTGCTTCATAATTCGGCTTTGTGATGTCGGAGTTTAAAATTTATCGGTGCTTGTTGAATCATCTCAGGGTCTTTGCTTACTGCAACGACGAATTTGGATATATTTTCCTAAATGGTTGATTTTTGTCCAGTTAATGATTTAAAATCGAACTTTGCCACAGAGGTGTTCAGGAGTTATCTAGCATTATAAAAAAGGAAGCTGCCAATAGGAAGCTGTGTATCCCGTCAACTTGATTTCCTGGATAAGACAATTAGCTTCCTAATTCATACGAATAAATCATTTAGATATACATCATATCTGTTAGGGTAATTAGTTGCTAATGCTATCAATTAGAGTGCTGCATATAGAAATCCACTGGTTGGCTTGGAGGTTGGCCTTTTCTAGGGGGAAAAAGGTGAAGTGCCTAGCACTTATGGTTTACCTTTAGTCGTGATGTCAACTGTTCATGTTTATAAAGGTGGGATTTCTGTGATCTTAGATAAGTCAAACAGCCTATCAATAAGTCAGTTCCTGGTATTTGTTTGTTCAGCTTCAAATTCTTTCACAAGGAAATGGTGAAATGCTATTAAGGAAGACATTTACGAATCATAAAATTTCAAATGATTACAAAAGGTTGGGTTCTCTTCAATAAAAAAAAGAAGAAGAGGGTCATTTCTTGATAATCAAGGTTCTCACTGTTTCTTTTTTCTTTTTCTTTTTTTTTAAATTTGGTACTTTGGTTCATGGAAAATTCTCTGTTTTCATTTCTCTATTCCAGAAAAGAGTATACAAAAAAAAAGACAGTTTTCATCATCTTTTTGACACCATCAAAAAGATGCTTGTTCTTTCCCAAATATAAAGAAAAAATATTATGAAAACTGTTGGAAAATTAAAATTCAAAAATTGAAAACACAAGATCCACCTTTTGTCTCACTCTGAGGATGGGTTACCTAGGTTTAGTTCATGTGACAGTATCATTATTTACTTGCCCTGGAATTACTAGACTGTAGTCATCTCACTGCCGGCGGCACTTGTGTTCTGTGCAGTTCATTCAACTTCGATGATGCCAGATATGAAAATGAAAACACATTAGCTAAGAATGCCTCGGATCTTGAACAGGTCCTTACATCTCATTTACTCTAGATTATTATGTCAACCAGCATTGTTTGTGCTTGATACTTGCATTATTTCCAATTAAAACTTTCTATTTTGACAGATTGCGCGAGCCATTTACGACATTGAAGAAGCTACAGCATTAGCTATGGACATAATCATAGAACACAAGGTTGAGCCTATTTCTTGCCTACATTTGGAATCATTTCAAGTAAAAATTTTCAAAAGTGATACATCATGTATGCATCGTGCACAGATGATCAAGCCAAGTACTCGAGCGCCATTTATAAAATTTCTCCAGCTTTTGGTGGCACATCACCCTTCAAAAAGGTTAAAAACTCAAACATTTCATAAAGGGAAGATATTTACTAGTTTCCTAAGCATTTTAATTGATTTGCTTTAGGTGTCGAAGAGGAATTGCTGACCTACTTGTAAGCTTTGACGATCTGTTGCCTTCAGGTCCACTTTCAGAAAACGCCCCTATACTGCAAGAATATGACATACTTAAATCCTATCGAATCTGTGGCAATGAAGTTCCTCGTCAATATTGGGTGGGGAAATTGTTAGTTTCTCGATAGGTACAGTATAGTTAGACGATTCCCTCTCTCTAATCTCTGTACATTTGAGCAGATATTTTGTCGTGGGAGTAAAGATGATTCAAGAGGCTTCAGGTAGAAACTTCGTATCCCTTTGCTATTGATAGTTGGTCATCTCTGTTCTTAACGAATTGTTTCCCGTCAATTATTTAGGCTACAATTGTCATTGAGATAGATCAAACAAACCAAGGCAGTGATATTTTGCTTGCATTTTTCAATCATGTTGTAACAGCTGCGGCCTGTGGGTTTTATTCCACTCCCTGTCCGTTCGAGTTGCTGACGGAGAGAGCCAATTGGCTTTCACTGCGATCCGCGACTTCATCAAGAACTTCTTTGTTTGCGACGACTGTCGTAGGCATTTCAATGAAATGTCTTTGCGGTGCTCAATAGATTCTTGTGTTCTTTCTTCGCATCTAACTAAACTATATCTGACACTAGACAATATGCAGTGTTCAGACACCATTCAACACGACTCGAGGCCTAAGTCTCTGGCTGTGGAGAGCTCATAACGAAGTCAACGAGAGACTCATGAAGGTGGAAAAGGACATGGGCACGAGCGATCCAAGGTTTCCCAAAACAAGATGGCCTCCGAACCAGCTCTGCCCATCATGCTACACTTCTTTGAGCCCGAAAAAAGGTGACAACACGCAAGTTGACTGGAACGAGGATGAGGTGTATAAATTTTTGGTGAATTATTACGGGAAGAAACTTGCATCTTCATCCAGAGATACAACTCTGAGCAGGAAGACGGATGTTGTTGATGAGTCGAATGGCACTGCAACCTCGAGCAATGCAGTTGCAGTGCCGATCGGAGCTGCATTGGCCATTGCTCTGGCTAGCTGCACATTTGGAGCCTTGGCTTGCTTCTGGAGAGCCAAGCAGAAGAAAAAGAAATATTTGCACCAACTTCATTCTTTTAAGGACGTATGATCTTCTTGGAATGCAAATCACATTCCATCTGATGTTCATCTTGGCTAGAAAAGATGAACTCTTTTTCTCAAGTTTTTAATTTTTATTTATTAAGTTTTTAACGTTTTTTTTTTATAATTTATCCACACTTGTCCCCTGCACTCTCGATCGACCCACTTGGATGGGTCAAATACGATCATTTAGATCGTCTAGTATGTTCGGCTACTTGCTATGCTTTGGTCAGTTGCGCCGGTTGAACCGATCGACCCAAGCAGCTTCGTTGGCCTTCATTGACCTAAACAAACATCTCTGAAACCAAATAAGAATTAAATCAATTACAAGTGCAAATCTCTAAATACAAACCTGAGGGCTAACTCTTTTTTTTAAAATTAAAAATAATTATTTCTTTTCTGAATCATAAACAAAAACGTAGATCAAACTTAACATACTGATTACCTCTTACATTATTCTCGGAGATTATTAAAAGTTGAAATTGACAAATGGAAAAGAACAAACTACTCCAAGTTAGCTTTGTTTTGGTAGAGCATTTGAAAATGGATTTTGTTTTGTTGTGGGAGTTTAATGAAGAATGGGCCGTGCCATTAAATGCATGACAGCTCCAGAAGAGATAAATGAGTAAATAGAAAAAATGTAATTTTACAAACTTTTTCTTCTTTTCTCTTATATTTTCCATTGTAAAAAAGAAAAATAACAGCATCTCCGCCGTGGTAAACAGGCCTACCAGAGAGGACAAAAAGCCCTCCCTGCCTAGTCCCTACCCTACGAGCATGGGAGAGAACGGCCATCTCCTTTTATCTTCTCTCTCACAGAAGAATTTATTAGAATCGTATGTTTCTTTTCAACCTTGTATAAGAGGAGACGTTGTACAATAGCTACGAATTAGCCATAATACAAACATTTTAATTCTAATTAATAAATAAACGGTATTATAACAAACATAAATTATAATTACTATAAGATAAACGGTAATAAATTATATTATAACAATTATAAACTATAACTATAACAATACGGATATTTCATCTTTCATCAATATTGTAGTACTGTATTATAGCAATTACATTTCATAACTTTTATAAGTATGAATACTACATTTGTTGATCAATACCGATCCATATTGATCAACATAAGTCAACATCATACTATAACAATTATAAACCATAACTGTTACAATATAGACAATTTATTTTTATCAATATTTGTCAATAATATATATATAAATGTAAACTATTATAATTGTATAATTGTAGTTGTTATAATCTAATCACTATAATGATTATGTAGCATGAACTAGAGATGTGAATAGTTTTTTCAAAAATTGGTAATAAATTTGACATTCTTTAACCAACTAAGCACCTCATAGAATCTCACTCTCACTAATGACTTATATAACCATGAGAAACTATGAAGGTGCCTCCACAGGCATAGTTGACGTAGTAAATATATGAAGGTTTATCACTTGAGGTTCTCTACTAACTTGATTTATTTCTTTAATCTCGAAATGAACTCATGGAGGTGGTGGACCAAGCCCTTTTCCTTTTGCCACCAGAGGAACTGCAAAGGAGGAGCAGGCAAAAGAGGAGCCATTATTAATATTGCAGAAGAAAGAAAGCGGAGAGAAAGCAAACCGGCTTTGACATCTGAGCAGCCATTGCAGGGATCAAGACAGCCATGAACAAAGGCGAAGGATTTAAGCTCCTCAAAATCCAGGTGCTTCCCTCTCTGTCTTCCTCTCTTTTCAAAAGACGAAGAGTTGTTGTGCGTGATGACTGAGAGTGTTCTTTTGGCCGGCCTTGCTCTGCTGCAGAACGTGGTCCTCAAAGTGCACATACATTGCGACGGATGCAAGCATGAGGTCAAGAAGCTACTTCAGAAAATCGAAGGTGAATGAGCAATTTTGGGCACTGGATCTTACTTTCTTGTGCTTCAACCTTTTTTTTTTTTTGTGTGTGTGTTTTATGCGAGAGAATGCTTCAGCCTTGTTTGTTTGTTTGTTTTTTGATCAGGAGTCTACACTGTGATCATAGATGCAGAGCAGCAAAAGGTGACAGTCTCAGGGGATGTGGACTCCAGCACCCTGATCAAGAAGCTAGCCAGATCAGGGAAGCACGCAGAGCTCTGGTCTCACAAATCCACCAATCAAAGCAGCAACTCCAACCACAACAAGCAGCAACAAGAAGCCAAGGATGGGAAGAAGAAGAAGAAGAAGAAGAACAACGACGACAGCCTGAAGAACCAACAAAGCATGGTGAGCTCCTTCAGTCCCGATCGAGCTACTGGATTAAATGCTGCACCACCCAACCACAGGATGGCCAATAATGGTGGCCTGGCAGCTCTCCGAGGACATGGCCGCCACCAGGCTCAGGGACAGCTAGGCACAAACTTTCCCACAGGTTTCCCGGCTAATGGAAATCACCAAGCACCTCCACCTTCCATGATGATGAACGAGAGTAGATTCATGCAACCCCAAGTGATGTACAACAGGTCTCCTCACACACCCCCCTACACTACTGGCTACTACTGCCCTTATCCCTACTACCAACCTCTGCAGCATGACTATCATCCAGAGGCTGGAGAAGGAGGAGGAAGCCATGGCGATCATCATGCTTGCAGTGAGCTGGAGAGCAGTTGTAGCTGTGTGGTAATGTAAGATTATGACTTAAATGCACTCGATGCTGAACCAGAATATTTACTGCCATCCTGTGTCTGTAGTAATGCTTTTGCTTACTGTCATTTGCTTGATGATCTGTGCCTGTTAGACTTAGATTAGCAGAGGATTATCTATCTAATGAAGGGCAAAAGGATATTGAAAGTGAACTTTAGGAAGTGTGTTAGGAGGAAGAGATAGATGGGTGTGGGCGTGGAGTGTGCTTGCCCTTTCTTTTCCCCCAGGACAAGTTGCAGAGGGGAAAGGGAAAGGGTTGGCGAGCTTTTACCGTTGTGAGATGAGGCCAGCTCAAGGAGGAAGGGAAACAAAGGAAAGGAGTGACCTTGGCTTGATGAAACAGTGTTGCCATCCAAATTCGTAAAAGGTGAAATTTGTGGCCTCCATGATTATCCCATCCCACTGGAAAGGGAAGGTTATAGACTTTTTTTTTTCTTTTTCTTTTTTTGAGATTTAATCCCTCCTCAATTCTATAAATTTATTACATAATTATCAGCTCAGCTAGTCCAGGCAACAACTCTATCATCCAATGGATGAGGGAGGGGTAGAAAGGGTGCATGGGACTGGATGAAACAACAAAACCCAATTTAAGATCCATTTTGATCATCTTCTTTCATTGACACTCAAAATCTAACATGGATTAAGATATCCCAATTAAAAAAGATAAAATAAAATGATATAAATCTCAAAACTAAGAGAAAAGTATTAATTTAATTTGAAGCAATCTCTAACTATAGCCTAAATCCAACCATTCGGCTATCAGAGTTATGATTCTTCCTCTAAATGAGATGTTGGACTTTTAGACCATCCATCATAATTGTTTCCCGATTTACGGCCGATGGAAAATTTTTACAGGACCGAGCTGACCAGATTTGATGTTACATGATTCAATATCTAAATTCAACCATTGTTGTACTAAACTAAATTTATGCATCTATTAACTTGGATCCAAATTGAATACGACTCCCTGTGTCCTCATAGCCGAATAGAAGGAGTCGACGACCTCTAGCTAGGAATTTAATGAAACGTTCGTAATAAATTTGGTATTTCACTTGGTAAAGTTTATTTATGTTCGTTACATACAC
>JBBPFP011032933.1:0-13151 GCA_037974795.1 Kaempferia galanga | reverse complement strand
AGATCTCCATTAAAATAATCATGCCCCCCTTTTTCTTGATTTGTCTTTTAGGTCTTCACTTTTTCTCGTTTCGGCATTCATCATCTGCAAGTCATTTGGATCCGGCGATTCATCATTGTCGTTTTGGACGATGCTAAATTGTCAGAATAAACTAGGTAAATTTATTTTCTAGCTAGCAATTTACCGTTTCATTTCTACCTATTTTCGAATAAATTAGGAGAAATTTAATGGTTTCTTCGTCGAATGTTTAATTTACCAAGTGACTCGGTAGCATTTATTCGAATACACCAACCATTCAGTCCGATTGATTGACTGTCCTTTTAGACATGCTATTCCATGTTTTCATTTTGAGGTTTGTACTTTACCGTTCCGATTTTGTGGTTCTGCTTGTCTGCCGAAGAATGGTCTCCGCTTAATCCAAACCAGGATCGATGGATTGGAAATGAGATACTGGACAAAAAATAAATAAATAAATAAATAATAAAAAGACCACTCTGGACTAGACCAGAGGGTGCGCTTGCGTGTCATGTTCGACATAGGGTTCAGGCTATGATTACCTTGGGAATCCTCTGCGCCAAGCTTATCAACTCCGGCACCTCGAAGATAAAGGGTGGGTGGGGGTGGCGTATCAGCCTCGTCCCCGCCGCAATCATCTCCATTGGCTCTCTCTTCCCTCCGGGCACGCCCAATTCCCACCTCTAGCGCGGCTTTTCCGAGCAAGCAAAGCAGATGCTGCGGCCCATCCGCGGCACAGACGAGGAGTCGAGGCTAGTCAAGCATCCTTGGGCTAACATCATCCAGAGGAAATACCGTCCGCAGCTCATTGTGACCATTCGCATCCCCTTCTTCCAACAGCTGACCGGTATCAATGTGAATATGTAATCATGCTCCACGCCGCAGTGCTTTTCAAGAGTTTCGGCGACGATTATTCTCTCATGTCCGCCGTGATTACTGGGATTGTAAACTTGTTTGCCACCTTCGTTTCCTTCTTAACCGTCGACAGCCGAAGGAAGCTCCTCTTGGAGGGTGGACTTCAAATGTTCATTAGTCATGTCTAACTACAAAGATATGGCTTTTTCTCTAATCAGCCTAAGCGTGCTTCATTCCTAATCTATCAAGGTTTAGCCCAGTACTGCATAATTTACATTGCTCATTTTGGTGGCAGATTGTTATAGGAATTTTAATGGCAATCAAGCTGGGAACTACTGGAGAGGGGCACTTTTCAAAGACCTACTCAACTTTACTGGTCATCTTTATTTGCATCTACGTTATGGGGTGTGCTTTGTCTTGGGGACCTCTTGGATGGTTGGTTCCTAGTGAGATATTTCCTCTCGAGATCAGATCTGCAGGGCAGAGTATCAACGTTTCTGTCAACATGTTGTTCACCCTTATCATTGCTCAAGCCTTCCTCTCTACGCCCTGTCATTTCAAATTCGCTCTCTTCTACTTCTTCTGCGGATGGGTTGTCATCATGACCACCTTCATTGCCCTTTTCTTTCCCGAGACCAAAAATGTGCCATCAAGAGATGATCCTCGTCTGGAAGAGTCACTGGTTTTGGAGCAGATTCATTTCAGAGGATGACATTCGGTTAGGCAATGCAGAGAGAAATCCGTGATATCTGCCATTTGAAGTATCAATCGTCTATTAAGGTACTTGACTCTCCTTATACTAGTGGGAATTTCTCTTTGAACTAAAACAAACTTGTCTGTGAAGGGTAGCTACTTTTAGTCAAAGATGGATAGTGTTGTCCTTTATCTTCTCATGAATGATATGCATATATCATGAATGATATATTATTATTATTAGTTTTTTGTCCAATGATATCATACATAGTTGATCACGTTTGAGTTTCTTATCAATGATTCCTGTTGTAATCTTCAAATCAGAAAACCCCAAAAATTTCAGGCTTGCTATGTCACCCGTCTGTCTTCACTTTATTCTCCAGAATTCTCGAGATATCCTTCTCAAAAATTCTGGCAATCAACATGCTTAACAACCATATCATATTGAAATGGCCGAAGTTGATAATGTTGGCCAATACTGAGTGAATGGCTTCACCAATTTTTCTCATATTAGCACTTTTCCTGTGTTTTACAAACCTTGAATAGCGTAGTTAAATTAGTCAACCACCATAGTTTTATTGATTTAATCGACAAATACTTATTTATAGTATTGCAACTCGTTTATGACTCCCCTGTTTCCTATATACTCATTAAAAGTTTAGATGGGATGAGTTGTCCTTCACGCATACGCAAAAGGAAGGGAAAATTGCATTGTAGTTGATTGTTCAATTAAGTAGTTTGTTTGGCTTGTGCTCCCAAGAATATGATTGTAGTTAATACGATTGCTGTGGGCATAGTTTGGATAAATTGTGGAATTTTTTTTGAAGTGTGAGTTGTAGAGTTTTAATCCTGAGTCAAATGGTTTAAATTTCAACACCCGAGTCTCCTGGTCAATCTTACTTATGGTGAAGGTTTATGATATCAGCTCAAACTTAGTTTATCTGTTTGAGCGAAGAGTTATAGAAATGCTTGTATAATGAATGAGAATAGGAAGATCCATTCCAGCTATAATTCTATTCCGGAGTTTGGATGGATAAGAGGTAGAGACATAGAGTCACTTCAAAACACTTAATCCATTCAAAGATGACAACTCTATCCTACCTATTAAATTATCATCTCAAAACGAAAATTAAAATGAATGAAATGTGTGGATCAGATAGGCAAGCAGGTGAAACGAATCAATCAGGCTAAATAGATTAGTCGTTCACACAAATTAGTAATATGGATTAGTTGGACACATCAGATCAACTATATTAAATAGATTGACCAAGTTAAGTGAGTAGAGAATTAAATGTACAATTATTCTTTGTTTGAGATGAGACCAAAACAATGTAATATCATGTTGATTCTAGTGTCAAACTGAATTATGTAGTAGAAATCATTGTGTGATAGGCCCGTCATGTAATAGAAAGAAAAAGGCATAAACCAGCAGTTATACTTCAGATGGACACAGCTAGTATGGCACAGTTGCCCATTGGTTTCTTAGAACAGCGGTTTGCACTCAGTCTCAACTCATGCAGCAGTATTATAGGAGATAGTGTACTTGCAAGTTGAAACTTGATGAATTGATGGATGCATTGCCTTTAGCAGTGTCCTTGAGTTCAATGAACTATCCTGTCAATTGTTCTGTGAAAGATTAGATGCTCTAGAGTAAGCTTTGATTATTCTATCAAGCTTTAAACTTCTGCTGCTACAACTTTGCCTACTGAAACTTCTGGCCCTTCTCCGAGGTTTTCGGAACCCACACCGAAGCCTCGGAGGCTCGGACGTCAAGTCCACCCCTTCTAGCCCCCCTTCTGGGTTTTTGGACTGCAGCGCTTCCGCGAGTGCGAGCTCATCCACAGCCGTTGGGCTGTGCTCGCTATCCACTGCGCCCTCGTCGTCCAGTGGCTCACCGGTTTACCAATAGAAATCGATTTTTGGTGAGAATTCCTGCTCAAAATTCGATTTTTAGGTGGAATAATTAGTGGATGGGTCGTCGTACTTGGGGCTGCCCTTGTCCTTCAACATCACGACGCTGATATGGATCGAGGTGCTGGTGATCGGGTACATCGAGTTCCAGAGGAATGCGGAGCTCGACTCGACGTGGAGAAGAGGCTGTACCCGGGCAGGGCGTACTTCGATCCGCTGGGGCTGGCGGCGGGCCTGGAGAACAAGGCGACGGTGCAACTGGCGGAGATCAAGCATGGCCGCCTCGCCATGATGGCCATTGGAAAGGGGCCGCTTAATAACTGGGCCACGCATCTCAACGCTTCACACAACCATCATCGACACCTCCTTCTCTGAACCCTCATTAGACTTTTGCTTTATTATTTTGTGGATGGTAATTAATTACTTGTACCTGAACATCATCAGTAAATAAGCGATCAGTCTTTGAACCATGCTAAACTTGCAGCACTGGAGTTATGGGATGGCATGGATCTAGTGGGGCCAATTTTATTATATAATAAATCTAACTATACAAGAATTATACTCGTAAAAATCTATAATTTGTGAGAATTGTGTGCAAGAATTATATGAGAACTATGAGCCAAGAAATTGATATTATCGATGTCAATCATAATATTGTAAAGAAGAGTTTGAGCTTAATTATGATTATCCAAAATCAGATAGATGTAGAACTTTCTTTGATAAAGACGGGAATTTTTTTTCTTGGTCTTGCTTGGTTGGAATTTAAGTGCAGGTAGAGTCCGCAAACAACATACAGCAGTTAACGAGGGAAAGGTTGCAATATGGGTTGGATTGTGAGTGTGAACGACAAGTTTGAAGCTGCATATAAATAGGGTCACTAGAGATAAATGATGAGAATTGTGAGGGCAAGGTTGAGGTCATATATAGAGCCAGGGCGGTGAGAGAGCAAAGTTACTCAAAGATGTAAATTAAATAGATTTGGTGTGGCGAAGATGGCCGGAAAGAGTAAGGCCACTGTGGAGTATATATCATCCCTCCAAGGGTTCAAATGAAGTAATGGTGCAATGTCTTACCAAGGTGGGGGAACAACTAGTCAATACAGGCAAACATAATCCAACGACCCAACAAGGCTCAACTTAATTAACCCTCTGTTAGGGTTTTAGTGAAAGTTTCTTGGTGGTTTTTAATTGGAAATTCATGATTGCTGTGAATTTTTTAATGATTCATGGGCCATGTTTGGAGGTTGTGAAAGAGCAAAAGTTTTAGAGAAGGGAGGCTTTTTCTGTGATATTTCATTTATATATATCAGAGGAATGCTAAAGATAATATTTTTAAATTTCTCTATTGAAGCTAGATAAGAGTCTATGAAGGTTGGAAATATCACTTGTAAAAAGTATTATCACTGATTTATTTGATTTTTATTTTTGTTTGTTTTATCTCACATTATGCAGACTAAAATTTCCTCTTTTAATACATATAGGCTTACATTCAACTAATTGCTCTAGTTTTTTCTGTGATTCTATCAATGAATGAAGTTTCATCACCTAGAAAATTATTCTGCATTTTAGAGGCTCCACAATTGGATCTATGAGAATGTTGTTTGAGATAGCGAGTTCTAAATAACCACCAGTATCAATTTCATCTATAATATGAAAGATGGTGATCATATATCACTTATTATGGAGCATCCTAAATCTAACTCCATCACCTATGTTCTTCTTTAACCTTTTTTTCAGTTCAATCTCTTTTCTTGTACGTGTTCAGCTAATGATTATTTGTTGCTTCGTATTCCTGATCACAAGTTAATCCAATAGCTTCTTTTGACTGGTCAGTCAATCTGATGCTCTAAAGCCCTATATCTCGAGAACTACATAACCACACGTTGCATTCACATATAGGTTTCATATAGGTTTCTGATTGCATAGTCGGCCACCGATATTAAACTAAACCCATGGAACTCCTCTCAAAATTTCTGTGGACGGTAAGTTTTATAAAAGCAAGTGTCATTTATCAGTTTTGATGCTCCTGCAAGTAATCCACCAACGCTCGGTGTTCACATATCAACCATTGCCACCTTTTGAATCAATGCTAGTAAATGTCAGTCAATAAAGCAAAAAACTTTAGATTATTCAGCATATGAAAATCAAGGGACCTACTCTTAATTTCATGAAATTGCCTTTTGTATCTGACACACGTCTATATCACTAGCTTCAATGTAGTTCTAACTTTATCAAGGTTTACTGCACATGTTCTTTTTAATTGAATTGTGCCTTCAACGAGAAGCTGGGAATCCAGGAATCAAAGTTGCATTGCTAGGCTTTTAATTTAATTTCAGTCAAACCTAAAGCTTATCATTCCACTGTAGAGTGGGGCACCTCACATGCCCATGTATGAACTTCAACTGTAGGAGTCAACTTGAGGACGTATGGATGTATAATACAATTGCCCATTTGGGAAACTAAATACGGCATCAAATGCCATGATCAGCTGTTAGATCACGCTGTGTTTTATAATCTAGATTTACTAAATGCAGTCTGCATTCTCTTTCGTACCAAGTCACAACTATTTGTTTACTACACAAATATTCAGGAAACTTCTCTACCGTATCTGAGATGAGATTATAAGATTAGATAATATGCATAGAGATAGAATATGTATTAGTTGCTTCACTACCTACTATAAACTATTTCTGCACTGATTGATGAAACTCAAACTGTTGACCATTCGTTTCTTATAATTTTTATTGGGTTTCTTGAGTTGATTTAATTATTGGGGTTGCCCCCATGCAATAGGACGACGATGTGGTTGGGAAGATGGCAAGCATGCACAGGTCAGCATGCAGCAGCAAATGGCTCAGCTGTGAACACGTGTTCATTTATATATATGTTCATGAATATATTTTGTCAAGCAGATCATATCATTAAGATCGTCACCTAGTTGGCTTTCTTCAATCAAGAGAGGATGGTGCAATTTAGATGACCAACAGGGAAGAGGATAAGTGGATTTGACTCTGAGGTGATGTTTAGGCAACAAATGATTGGACCCAACCGTGCCAAAGTCTCCAGTTTGACCAATACTTGGCTGCTTAACTCAAAACCTTCATTGAATCTGGTAAAGAGTATCTGTGAAAAATTATAAGATATAAACTGCTTCAAGGCATATCTAGTTCTATGATTACTGTTTAAATAGAATTAATCAAGTTTTAGATTTTTTTTTCTTCTTCTACATTAATTCCTCTAATTAGGATTCTGTTACCTGCTTTACTTAAGCGAAAGAAATTAATCATTAACAAATTGTCCAAAGTGCTTTTAGTTGGTGTAGATCTTTCATCATTTATTCTCATGGATGAAAGCCAATAACTAGTCATCTAAAATTCTCTCGCTATTGGCCACTCGATGGTCAAGTTGGTGAAACTATTCGTGTTTAAGATTTTTTTCACAGTAATTACTGGAACAGGGAATCAAACGGGAGATGGAGTAGAGCAAGCTTTTGACTGCAAGTTAGCATCTGTGTCCACAAATCAAAATCAGTTAACATCACACGACTGAAAAATATTGCCGAACATTTGTGTATAGATTGTGACAAAATATTAGTCAATGGATATTACAAATCTGTGGTGAACATGAGAGGTTTCCCTGAAACCCTGAAAGCTACTGTATTTCAGCCGACAGTAGAATACACTCAACTTCTTACTGATTGATATATTCTTTGCCAGTTCCATGAGCTCTGCACGCGTTGCTAAATTAAAGCACCAGATGGGTGAAGAAACTAGCTGAAGTGCGAATCATGCTTTGCCACACAGATAGATAGCTGAGAAGATATACAGTAATTTAATAGTCGTGTGATCAGATTGACTCCCGACAGCCCAACATCACTGAGATTTTCCACACAGATTTCTCCTGCGTCAGCTCCTTGAATATATAATTAAAACATCAATTGTCTGGATTAATTAAACAAATCGAAAGGCAGATATCTGCACATCTGTCATGGAGGAGGAGCAAGTCTGAGCTTGCAGCAAGCAGCGAGGAGGCCGTGAAGAAGGCGAAAAGGAGCCCGCAATGCAAATGCATGGTAATATGCCATATACGTGTCGGCTCTTAGTTCGTGACAGCTCCCATGGGGGCGATAGAGACAAGGAGCCCCTCCTGCTTTTGGGCTTCCCTGTCGCCTTCCCGAGTTAAACTTCAAGTCGTAAGCCATTTCATGTGCTGCTCTGCCAATGAGAGAGGTAGAGGAGACACGTCGCGAGTTTGATCAACGAAGGACGGCACCGAATCTGGTTGACTTTTTTACTCTCCCTCTCATCGATTTGCCTCTGTTTTCACTCTATATAAACCATTAGAACACTTGGTGATTGTTTCCTATCATACACTGCTGCTATATCTCTTTGCACTCTAAAGCCAGGTTTAATTGATATTGAGTTGAGGTTTTGAGATGGGGAGAACACCTTGCTGCGACAGAGATGACCTGAAGAAAGGCCCGTGGACGCCGGAAGAGGACCATAAACTCGTTGACTACATACAGAAGCACGGCCAAGGAAACTGGAGGACTCTTCCTAAGAAAGCTGGTATGTTAATTAGTCACTGCTCGAAGCATGAGAATTGTATAGTGATTGATTTATGGGTGGTTGGTTGATTTACAGGGCTCGCGAGGTGTGGCAAGAGTTGCCGGCTCCGGTGGACGAACTATCTCAGGCCTGACATCAAGCGAGGGAGGTTCTCGCTTGAAGAGGAAGAGACCATCATCCAGCTGCACAGCATGTTAGGCAACAAGTAAGAGCCGACTCTGGAATTTAAAGGAAGAAAATGGAAGAAATGGTTATCGTAATTGGTTGTGACTTCTCTTCTCTTCAGATGGTCGGCAATCGCTGCTCGTTTACCGGGAAGAACAGACAACGAGATCAAGAACTACTGGAACACGCACATCAGGAAGAGGCTGCTGAGGATGGGCATCGACCCGGTGACTCATTCTCCTCGGCTCGATCTCCTCGACCTCTCCTCGCTCCTCGCTCCACCCTTCTGCAACCCGGCGGCCCCGGAGGCTACGTCGCCATTGCAGCTTGACTTCTCGAAGCTGTTGGCTGGCCTCGACGGCGACCTACTCCTGATGGCCACCAATCTCATCTTGTCACAGTATCAGAATCCCAACCTTATGCTCAGCGATCAAGGAATTCCGCCTCCGGACCAGCATCAACTGCTTGATCAATTAATCCCGCCTCCACAGAGCTTTGATGAGGCTCAATGGGCGCAGTGCAGCAATGCGAGCCAGCTTCAGGCGGGGTCCAACTCGAGCCCATGGCAAGCCGGCGATTTAATCACGCAGAGCATCGGGAATAATCTGATGATGCCCGATCACTCGTCGTCGTTGCCGCACTTCGTCGACGCCCCGTACGTCTACGGCGCCAACGACAGCGGCCCGCAGAGCTACTGGTCGACGCCGGCGTCGTCGAGCCTGACGCCGCTGAACTCGCACTCGACGACGACGTACGTCAACAGCAGCGCGGAGGACGAGATGGAGAGCTACTGCAGCAGCCTGTTCCACTTCCAAATCCCGGATGACGTTAGCAATCCTATCTTGTGAACTAGATCATGTGGATGAAATTGTTTTTGTTCGGGAAGCGCAATTAATAATCTTCTTTTTTTTTATTTCTCTTTGAATTTGTTTTTTTATTTTCTTTTATTTTTCCTAACGGAAAAAAGAGCCATCAGCACTGTACTGAAGTGTTTCCATGAAATGGCATTTCATATGTTTGATATATATATAAAAAGAAAGTCTTATACTGGTTCAAAATTCGTGTTGATGATTATGTCCGTACAAACGTATTTCCACGTCCTGCCAAGTGCGTGGTCCCCACGGGAGCGAAAACAATGTCCGAGGCGACTTCGCCCGATCTCGGCCGCCCGTCGTGCACATCGACGACGCGTGGGCGACAATGTGTACGGCTGTGATTTCTTCCACGTGACTGATTAATTGCGGCTAGTATCGAATAGCGATGGGGCTTAATTGTTTACCCTTTTTTTTTGTTTTGTTTTTTCCGTTTCTCTTTCTCACTTTCTTGTGTTTTACGTTAAAATACGATAAAATTTTCAGCAAATTCTTCCCTCGTGGTGGCAGTGATCGGTTGATCCCGGAAACTCCAGAAATAAATAAATTATTACATGGGGAGTGTTGATCTCTCCGTCCCGTAAAAACTGTAGGGGCTTCTCTCACAAGAGAGAGAGAGGAAGAGTGAGCAGTAGTTCTCTCATCAACCATCTGAAGAAACTAAGCGATCGAGCATTTCTGGACGAGATATTTCCCCTTAATTTTCCAGAATCTTGGCATCACCAAGACATCATCAAGAAGTGATCGAGAGAGAAAACAACGAGATGCACCTTTTGCCTCACGGTCGGTCGTCAACGTCTCCTTCGAGCTGCCTTTTTCCCTTGCGGGCCGGCCGGAAACAGAGCGCCCCACCTTTAATTTTGCGTGGGGTTTCAGTTCATACTCTGCTATGCTCTGCCCTGTTTACACCTGCGCAGCAGAAAAGGCCAGCTTTGTTGTACATGCACGTCGCCGTCACTCCAAATGCTTGGCGCTGGAGCGGTCTAACTTGGCTGCCAGTAATTGATTGATTGCGGAAAGCACGAGCGCGCTCAGCCCCTTCACTAGATGTGTTGGGATTGGGAAATGGATTGTCTTGATGTGCCCTTTTTTTTTAATTATTTTTTCGTCTGTTTTCGAGTTTATCAGTCGAAGTGGAAGAAACCGAGTTATCTTTCGTGAGCGAGTTTGCTGGTTTTGTGGACTTTGACTAGGAAGCTCGCCATGTTTTAAACGCGAAGGAGACGAGGTGTTTACCGAAACTAGCCCCTGTAAATGTATTTTAATTTGCAAATTAAAATACTAAAAGGGAGAAGAAGGATCTATCAGCAGAATCTGAGTGTCTTTTGGGAGAAGAGGATCTACATGCTAACTACAATTTAACAAAGGAGCTCTCATAGGTGGGAAGCTTCTTGCAGGCTTATAGTAAATTGCCCAATCTTTTGATCTGAACAACGAGGAGGGTGCAAGCCGTGAGGGTGGTCGCTGCTGAACACCGCGTCTTCAACAGTTTTCCGGAAATATTTAGACCAACAAAATGGCATGATAAAGTTTAATTTAAGAGAACCGTTACCACAGCCTCCGAACTCAGTGTGAGGGCAAGAGAGGCTTTGCTCGCCCTCCTTGCTTCCGAATTTGATGGTCGATAGAGATGAGGTATCCGACGGCACACCCGTGGATAGAATCTGCTTCATCTCATCAGGCGAGTCGCTTGCATGTGCCGGTGAAGCAGTGTCTTTCAGTATCTTCTGGTAACAACTTAAGCAAAGCTTGTAAGAACATCTTGAGCAGCTCCTGTGAAAATCCTCAAGAGAAATCCTGCAACTATTACTGATTTCAAAGAATACAATTAGTGAATAGGCCTTTCCAACTCAATCGAATGGAGGTCGAATCAATCATTAATCAACATTAGGCCAATGCCTTATGCCTAGGCTCAAACATAAAACTATCAGCATGTGTAAAGAAAACATACCACTTGGCAATTTCATTGGGAGGCTCATCAACTTGAAGACATATGCCAGAAAATCCAACCTCTGTAAAATAGATGACATCTCAAGAGGATACTCTTAACTCAAGAAGAAAGAAAATAGGACATTGTTTTTAAGCTTACCTCGATGTGGTTCTATCATCTCCAGCTCATTTAACTGGTTTAGATAGATGTCCTTCAGCAAGGGAAGCAGTTGAGAAATCAGGATATATGCGTGCTCAGTGTTCTTATACTTGTTCTGATCATTTGTAGGTTCCTGAAGCAAATTGTCATATGTGACTGTTCGGGAAGCTGAATTATAATGCCATCTCTAATATAAATGTAACAGTTAGTAATCTTCTTTACTTGTGTTTGAGAAATCTCATGGCAATTGGAGCTTTCCCTCTTCTTATATTTCATCTGACCGTTCGCAAGTTCCTGAAGATCACATGTCAATGACAAACTATTCTTAGAGGGAAAGTACTTTTCACGAAAATTGGCATGTCAAAGGTAAGCCAACCTTACGGTCATCATTAGGTCGAATGCTTGAACATGCTTTGCAATCACAGTAACCCCGGCAAACCGGGCAGGCAGTCTTCAATTCCTTTTCAAGCATACCAGAGTACCTTGATGAAATCAAGTATCAAACTAAAGTTCCAGCATGTGAATGGAGACATAGATCATGGATCAATATTTTGTGCAGGGTGTTAAGCCTTATTGACACAATATGCAATCTCCTATGTATTTAGGTGTTTTGCGAATTACATATTCAGTTGACCAAGTGTTCCTCAAGTGTATCGATCTGATGATTCTCAGCTAATACTCTCTTTTTGTATAGAAATCTATCAAGTTAACAGTATTTAAAAAACATTTGATTGATAAACAGTGACTTAGGTGGAGGTGACAGTACACTAATAGATGTAGTTTGTGACAAAATATTTCAGTTTCTTCAAATTTATATGTTACTCAAGTTATCTGCATTTCTAACTATACATTAGCATTTGAGGTAAATGGATGTCAAGCCAGGTCAACAAAGAAGATAGTTCTTTCAATTACCGACTCATACACGTATACTCATACCGTATAGGACCCAAAATTAAAGCACATCAAAATTGACACACAAATCCAAATTTAACTTCTCACTTCCTAGTGATTCCACACACCCATCTTAACATTCTCAAGTCTATATTTTTTTCCTATGTGTTACTTCCTACTAGACCGGCATTCTTAATCCATAAAGAATGTCAAATTGTGATGCCACTAAACTTTTTATCAAAAATGCATTTTCAAGAGAAATTGAAGAAGTGAAACGATGCGTTGTGTTGTTGCATAAGGAAGTGCAGTTATTGGTTGCTATAGGGGATGGTCCAAGTCATTTTTAATAAAGAGTGATGGCTGAAGCCATTGCCAATGAAATGTATCCTGTGTTCCTAACTACAACAAAGCCCTAGATATATTTGGATAACAAGTAACAATCAAAGAGATTGTTTTCCCTGCTGCACTTCCCCACATCTTAATCAAAATGAACTACTATAACAAAGGAGAAGAACCTTGTTCCATTAGTGCACAAGTTAACAAAGGGAAACTTGACAAGTGAAATGGTGTTCGATGAGCATTTATACTAATGTTGCATTCAACAATCGACAAAGCGAAGTGCAGGGGGAGTGTGATACCTGTTCTTTAAGCAACGAGAGCAAAATGACCTCTTCCTGCAGCTTAAACACCGGACCATGCCCAATACGTTCTTCTCTCTACAAATGTGGCAGATCCTCTTCCCTCCACAAGGAATTTTCTGAAACAGAGTTCAAACGCTATCCATCAATCAAAGAACCATAGACGAACGATTGGAGAACCAACAAGAGAAGAAAGGATTTAACAATCCGCAGACAAAAAAAAAAAGGGAAATGGAGCTAAATCGAAAAGGTCAAACCTTGATCGTCGCCACCGGAATCGGCTCGGCGTTCTTGGAACGAATGCGCCGCCTGGTGAGCAAGCGGCCGTCCTCAAACCCTACCTTGGGGCCCACGGAGCCGCTCTCGTCGCCCCCGTGGCCAGCAGAAGGAGACGTGGGGGCGACGATGGTCATCAATCCATTGGGAAGAACCCTCGTCGTCCCGGCCTCCTTGTC
>JBBPFP011032614.1:0-13156 GCA_037974795.1 Kaempferia galanga | reverse complement strand
AAACAACCGCTGGCCGGCTTGAAGGCGCATTTAGTTTTCGAGATCAAATTTCCAAGAGCTATAAAAAGGCCTCTGGAGCTAAGAAATTATGAAGAACTTGTACACAACTTCTATAGTGTTTTCCTAATCTTTTTCTAAGCGTTCAAAGTTTGTAAGAGGCTTCTCCGCCTAGCAAGAAGGAGATCTTTTTAGTGAGCTTTACAACTACCTTGGATTAACAACCACCTAGATTGTAACCAAGTAAAAAATTCCAGCCTCTTCATTTATATTTCAATTTATGTTTATTTCTAGTAGTTATGTTAAACTAATTTGAATCCCTACTTAAAAATAGCTCGAAATATTATTTTTATAATTACATGATAGTCAACTGCTCTAGCCGATCTACAAGGGACCTACAAACCATCTATTGATAGTAACATGAAGTATAAGACATTTAATTAAATAAATCGACAAATCATAAAAAAATCAAAAGTATGATTAACACCTAAAAAGTGTGTCTTTTGGCATTACCTTTTTTCTCAATCATCAATATAGCTAAAAATAACATGTAGCTGCCTATTGATTGTATTATTATCTTTACACTTGAGAATATCTCACGTGCAGTGTATATGAGTCATTTGTATGAAAGATGACCACTATCTTTTACTAAATTGTTGAAGGATTGTCATTATCCATTGAGCTCGATACAAGGTTAGTGATAAACTCATAGTATTCAAAATGAATTAAAATATTGTTTTATTAGTTTAGGATAAGGCTTGGTGTTGTAGTAGTAGTTTATATAAAGTTGTTTACCGTCTTCTTCGACCCAATACACTTTCTATATTAGAGCGGACTACAACAATTGTGAAATAAGGGGAAAACTGAGACAAAAGTATGGCTAAGATTGAAAAAAGTGAATCATAGGACCCAAAAACAATGTATCCTAAAGTTCTCAGATTCTCTTTTGTTTACTATCCTTAAGCAACAGTGAATTATGATCAACAAATATTTTTAAACAGACACTCTATAATGTGTCAGCCACACAAACCTATTGAGAGACAGGTATAACTTAAAACATCAAGAAATTAAATGTTAAGCTGATGAAATAATCAGGTTGATATTCAACTATGCAAAATGTAATAATTCTAAACCTGTATTCTCAGCACTGAACAAATTGACTGATCGAATTACAAACCGAATGAACCAGACAACTAAAGGACCATAAACCATCAATGCGTGGAATGAGAAACTAAGAATTTGAAGTTCAAATGATTCAATTGAACAATCTGTCAGGGTTGAGAATGCTTGTCAAGAATTCTTGTTGTTGAACAATAACAAAAATTTATAATATGACATTTATCTTGTGCTTCTGCAAATTTATCTATAGTTTTCTTCCTCCTTTTATTTTAAAATCTCTTTCAAAATTTTCTTTGATTATCCATTTGACCCCAAAGAAATTTTTCTTTCAAAATTTATTATTGAGTCCAAATGTCTCGGTAAGGACCGTTCATCACCAAAACTCAAGTATAGTGTTAAATGTACAAGAGTTCGCGTTGTAAGATTGGACTGTAAGGTATTATCAAAGACTGTTACATCTACATAAGAACTTGAGTATAGTGTCAAATAGGTAAAAATTCTTACACCCTAGGTTGGACAAAAACAAATATTATAGAAAAACCAATAGTCTAAGATTTGGAACATGAAATATAGGAACAGTGGGGCCAATTGTTATTCCTCCTCTTATTTCAAGTTCATCCTTAAAACACTTTTACATAGTGGATCTTGAATAGTAGTTGCAACTAGAAGATTGTGTAGATTAAATGAATTATGTGCGAGTCTTATGTTGTGTAGAAGCAACAAGACCTTGAGTGGTACCTTACTTTTATTATAAATTTTGCCTCAAATTTCATATTATTCTTGGTTTGAGAGACAGCAGAAAATGGAGATTTATTCAGGATTGTGAACTATGAACCCAGGAGAGGTTTGGATGGTTGTTAACTTTTCAAAGAGGCAAACTATGACCACTTAGAGAGCTGTCGATGGTTGCTAATTTCTTTAAGGGGTGGGATTCTTACACCAACTTTGGGTCATTCTCCATCGAATTGAGATGCCATTGTGATTCTGGAGAATGGATTACTTCAAAGTGTTCTGCTTCATGTTACCCTAAAAAATATATCCTTAAATTGTGACAATCAAAGTCAAATAGAGCTCCAAAGAGAGGCTAAATTAGGAGATGTTCATATGTGCTGGTACAACAAATTGAGTTGAAATAAGGTACTTATCATGGCTTAATCAAGGCCCTTAGTTGCTGCACCAAAAGGGGGCGTCAGTGTCCAAATGGTTGTTTCTTTGGTGCTGGAGTCTTAGAGGTGAGAAACAAAACCTTCGATCCATTGATATTAAAATTTGTACTGTGTTTTACAAGGTTCTTTCCTTGAAAACAGTGAAGTTAAATCGCTCCAATACTTGTGCATACCAAAATGTTAGGCTAAGCCAATATATCCCTTGGTATGCAAGTTCATATGTGGGTATGAGAATACCCATAAGCTAAAGGATTTAAATCGATTGCATGACTTGCTTCCTTATTTCTTGGCTTAGCTCTGTGTGATGTTCCTTTGCACTGATATATCACAAAAGCATATATGCTTGTTACTTGCTTTTGTATACATGCCATACACTTAGAGTTAATTGCTTTCATATTAATACTTTACCATTGATACATGTTCTCAAACATATATTGTGCAACATGCTATGTATAAAAAGAAAACAAATATTATTAGAGATGACCATAGTATTTAAAAGTGCTCGCCTCACTGCACCTAAGCGCACACCTTGTGAAAGGCACTAAACGTACTTAAGGCACTTGGTCTTACGAAACCGATAAAGATTTAACTATACAAATCTTAAATATCGGGAGATGATGATAATGATATGATTATGAAAATTTTAATGATTTAGATATTTAAAGTTTTTTAAATTTGAATTATATGTATATGTATTTATTTACTAGTGAATTTTATATTTACATTATTATTTAATATTTTATCCACTATAATTTTGTTAGTGAAATATTTTAGTAAAAAATCCCTATATATGTTTGAATTGTAAAAATTTATATTCGAAGCACCTTACTTTGGTAAGGCATGAGCCTCACCTTGTGCATTGCGTCTCAACCCACAACACTTATGCGCTTTGAGACGCCTCACGCGTTAATAACTATGGATATGACTGTGACTTGAATTCAACATAACATTATGTTATTATGGACCTCTAGCTAACTTGTTGGCACAACAATGAGCATTCTTTTCTTAATATCACAAAACCCATTGTCGGTGAGTGTGCAAACCACTATGTATAAGTGGCACACTTGTACTTGAGCAAGTAGGAAGTGATTCTCCATTGTGTTGAAGTATAAAGGGAAACTCACATGTCCAATCTCAATCTTGCTTAGAGCTCAGAGACAGCCGACCAAAATAACATAACAAGGTGATATACTAGCTTTAACATCACAAAAAATTTCCCCTGCACGATTTGCTATTGTCTATGTATTTACTTGTTTCATATTACCATTTAGCATAACCATTTGCTATCACACATATCATATTGTTGAATTCCCACAAGCTTGCTTCCCATCTAGCATCCCTTTGGTCCCTGTCTCTAGATTCTCTTGAGTTGAGAATTGAGGGTGTCAATTCAAGTCATTAGGATTTTTTAGTTGAGAATTGGTAGTTTGTTTCATTTTTATTTTCTGTTACAATTTTCTTGTTAATTTGTAATTAAATTTTAAATATGTACTTTTGAACATTTTACTCTAGCTATTCAATTGTTTACCTCCACTCATTTGTTGCGATTATGAGCTCTATGCTAGTAACTAGGTATAGCTTCTATCATGTTGTATGTGTTTTATAATGACCTAGCCACATGGACCAACAAAGAACAGAAACAATGCTGAAGAAGCTATCATGACTACACATTGACCACATCAAACAATCAGACATTAAGTAATTTAATCAAGGCTATCTCACTAATTAGGTTTATGGAAAATGGTAATTCTGAATTCCTGAATGATCAATGGAAACATCAACACTAGGAAGTTGTAGATTCTCAAGGCATAGATTAATTAGAAAAATGGACAAAACTCAAAACGACAATCCTTTTTATTAGAAATGCCAAAAGGGAGTCTTTTTCATTTATTATCAAAAGGGTGTCTCATTCCACCTCTGCACATTTTATTTTCTGAAACTGTCCTTATATTCGATGCTATTATAGTAGCTAAAAGATCATAGCTACTACGCTATTATAGCAGCTACGATTCATAATTGCTACACAATTGTAACAACTACAATTATGTAACTGCTACAACTACGCACTACAACATAATGTTGACTATTAGTAGCTACTATAACATGATGACCTGTCTTGACCAATGCTGACTAGAAATAAAGTGTATATATTAATAGAGCTATGAACTATATAGTTGCTACAACACAGTGTTATTTGTGTTGATCATAATTGAAGTGCTGCTCAAACATAATATTGATTAATGTTGACCAAAGATGAAGTACCTATATTCTTGCTACAATACAATTTATTAATGTAGATTAGAGTTCAAGTATCTATGTTGTAGCAGCTATGAACTATATTACAATACAATTTATTTGTGTTAATTAGAGTTAAAGCGTCACTGTTGTAGCAGTAGGAACCATAGCCACTAAAACAACTCCAAAAATAAAGAAAGTTTTGAAAATGAAAAATGTATTGGCGTGAGATATGATGCCCTTTTGATAATAAATCAAAAGGAGGCACCCCTTTGACATTTCCAATAAAAAGGAGTGCCTTTTAATTTTTGCCCTAGAAAAATTGCCAAATGAAGAATAGAAGAAAAAAGTCTAAGAATATAATGAAAAAGATTAGTGATTGATCACTTGCCTTGTACAACTCTTCATCAAATTGAGCCAACTGAGCACATTTTGCCATTATATCTTTTCTCATAAAAAAAGGAGTCTGCATTGGTTGGTACATTCTTCTTGTTAGAAATGCCAGGCCATAGTTAACCAACGCCAAGTTCAACAGGACACCATCCCCTTTCAGATAGAAACCTCTTCCACCAGCAACATCAGCACCTGGATGCAGAAGCATGACAAGTGTAAATAATGTAACTAGCCGGTTCATTTTTGTTTTGAAAATTTTTTTAGTAGACCATAGTCATAGTAGTATGCTATTGTTATTTCCTTCAGGAGCTGGGATTGCAATACTCTGGTTAACAAGGGGTGACAGTTTGTGTCAAGTCTGTGCTAATTGTATTATAAAGGGATTGTGTTACTCATGCAAAAATAAAACTAACTTAATATTTTTTTCAAAAATAAAAAATCACATGGTCTACAATTAATTAAACTATCTAAAAAAATTTAGAGTTTTTTTAAAAAAAAATAATTTAGTTGATAAAAAAATCAATTTGTTTCACATGACGTAAAACATGTCTGGTGAACACGAAGCAGATGTATCAATTCATGTGATACCCTGCTAATCACTACACAGATATTGTTGTTTGTGCCAATATAAAACAAATGCCTAGAATTAATAAAGCTCGCTAAAAAAATAACATATATGACATAACAACTTATTAAAGCTTCTAAAGATTAATTTGCTAAGTAAATAGATTAATTCATGTCAATGATTCATCAATTTGAACCATGTCATGTCACATCCAGATTTTCTCTATTAATTGTGTTTTGGGTTGAGTCAAGTCATTGTGTTATTGGATTAAATATATTATTCTGAGACATAACATGACCGATTATTTGCCAACAAGACACTCGTGTGCATATTTTCAGCACGCATTATGATTTACGAGCTACTTCATACCCATAGCCAATACTTCGAAGACACACCTGTTTCATAAATGGCTCAAGTAATAGAAATAAATTCCAGTACCCAAACCAAGAAAAATACATCTAGAGGTTACCTACACAATGCATTTAGCATTCATGTCTAAAGTTTCACTGCAGCAACTGAGAATCACAAAGACTTAAACATTAGAGTCAGATGAGCATACCCTTATCCAAGTCAGCAATGTCAAGGCGCTTAACAAGTTCTACATGATTCCTCAACTTGGTTTCCATCCGCCTCTCTCCCCAAGTTCGAATCACAGCGTTATTTGCCTGCAAACGAGATTTTATACTTAAATAAATAAAAGAGGAATACAGAAACACCACTGTGCTGTGGTTCGACCTCATCATTGCTAACTGGAACAGAGTCATGGATGAGGTTGCCGATACTCTCAAGTTTCAAGTCCAATGTAGATTTTGCTTCTTGGACTTCCAATTCCTTTGCTGCTATCAACTTCTTTGTGTCCTCGGTGCTGCTAATCACCTCCGCTGCATCTTTTCCTGCCTACGCCAGCGATGATTCAGGACAAATATGTATCTTCACTATTCAGATCGATCCAAAACCGCAGATAGTACTTCAAAACACAATGTCTCGAGGGAACTCACTATTTTGAGATTTTTGATCTCCTTCGTAAGCCGATTGGCGTCTCTTCTTAGGGCATCAAGCTCAAATTGACCTATATGCAGCAAATCAAAATTGAATCTTCAACCATGCACGGAGAAAACAAATAAAGAAAAAAGGGAGTTGAGCTAAGTACGCTGGCGCCATTCCTTGTCGAGATTGATGACCTCGTCCACGACTTCAACGCTCGCAAACCGACGGCGCTGGGACTCGCGTATGATCTCCGGATCGAATCCTTTCTCCGATCGGAAAAGATTGACGTCCAACATGACGAACAAGAGACTCCGAGCAGAAAGCGACCGGAAAAAATTCGTTTGCCGCCGAAGTAGCAGAGCAGTACTGAGCCCTAGGTCTTACACTGCGGGCCTTTTATAGGTGAAAGAAATTGGGCCTAAACGGTGCAGCCCAAAGTGTGGGCCAAGATATCGGCCCACTTGTTCAGCACCTTCCAGAATCAATCCTTCGGCAGGCAGCGTTCTTCAATCCCTGGCCCAATCGACGCGCTTCTGAACCCAGGGCTCATGGAAGAGACTGCAAGTTAGTTTCATCTCGTTGCCGAAGCTGACGCTAGGTCTTCCGACTCTCTGAATGTTCGTTCGTTTCTTCCAACAATTGTGGATCGAGCTTGTCTTTTTTTGGTCGGCTCTTCCAATCCGAGCGGAGGTTTTCTTATGATCCCTGTTCGTCTTTTGCTTTCTCTGTGATACCCTCGATTTCTATGAAGGTTTCTTTGTTTTTCTCTTTCTTTCAAAGTTAAAATTTTCACTCCTTTCCTTTTGCTTTCTTTCTCTATCGAGAAATTGCATATCGTCGCTGTTTTTTTTTTTTTTTTTTGTAATTGCAAATGATAAAGTTTTCCACTGTCTCCGTTCTTCTATGCGAAGATCTCCGGTCGTTTTATTTATTTATTTATTTTTTTGGAGTATGGAATCTTGATCAACTAGTTAGAGTTTTCGTTCTGGATATATATTTTATTTAGGTTAAGGTTCCTTTTTTTCCCCTTGCTTAAGAATGAACCTGCTAAAATGTGTGCCTTTTCAGGTTTTCCACCGCTATTAGGGAAGAAGTTAACATCGTCGCGTATCTATTCCATATCTATAGTTTGTTCTTAACTGTAAGATGCCAGCAACATATTTTCCAAGCAACAAATCACTTCGATCCTCCGCAAAATTTCTACTCAGTTGCAGCCAGTCGAGCTTATTTCAATCGTATTCCTACTCTGCTCTTGCTGAGAGCCTTCGAGCATTTCAAAATATTGATCGATTCACTACCCAGTCTGTCTTCAGAGCACTATCACGTATTATTTTTGTTCCTTCTTTGACAGGTCAATCTCATCAGTCATCCGTAGATAGCACTGCTTACCTTGTCTCTGTGTCTGCTCATAGTTCTTCTTCTCATATATCCCAGAGGAGTAGGACATCAGTAGGAAACTCTTTGTCTCATGAACCTGAATTGATTGCCAATAATCAGAGTAGTTGTGGTTCTACAGTGCATCGTAAACCTTTCTGGTTCAGAGATTCACTGAATGTTTTGAGTTGTAAACCTCCTTCGGTAAATGGGATCAGTCAGTTATCTTCATTGCTCTTCTCATCCTGCCCTAATGGAGTAGCTACTGACATACCCCTTGATGGTTCTCTACGAGGAGAACTACCTGATAGTCCTTCAACTTCATCTGAGGCTGACCAGTATGACTCTTCACCTCTCTTTTTGTTATTATTATTATTACTTTTAACTTACAACAAATTGACATCTTATTCTTACTGCATCTGTTGTACTCCCATGAGTTTAGGAGTAAGCACAGATTTGTGATATGTGATAGATTTTATAACAACAGTTTATCATTCAAATCATTTAATTGCATAATGCTGAAATTTGGCAGTATCAGAAAATAATATATGTTGTTTTTGACACATTTATGGGTCTCTTGCACCATTTGTCACTTTAAAAAATGGTTATTTGTTGGTTACGCCAATTTACTAGTTCATGGGGTTAGTGTAATAAAAAATGATGTAACTGACTTATAAATTACTACTATATAGTAGTTTTTGGGATAACATTGATATAGGAATATTGTTAAAACAATAGAGGATAATAACTATGTAGTGGATATCAAATGGTTGGGGCAAATACAACTTGATGATGATGATTTGGTAAGAACTGTTTGATGATTGTATTTCAAGAGGGAATATAGTAGTACTTTTACTGAAAATAGATGTTTGTTTCAGCATCATAATTAGGTTGTGCTGCCTGTGCACCAGATGCAAATTCTTCTTGGGTTTGGAACTATGAGTTTGCTAGAATAGATAAGTTTTGTTTATAGTAGTTTTCACTAGGAATATCTTCGATGGATCCATATAAGTTGTGATTGGTCAGCTTACAGAATTTGCATTTGTATACACAGGAAAAAGCCAAGTAATAGAGTGTTGAAACTACTGTCCGGATCATGTTATCTGCCACACCCAGATAAGGAGGAAACTGGTGGTGAGGATGCTCATTTCATATGGGATGAGCAAGCCATAGGTGTAGCAGATGGTGTTGGTGGCTGGGCGGATCAAGGGGTTGATTCAGGACAATATTCTAAATCACTTATGTTACATTCAGTAGATGCAATTGAAGAAGAGCCGAAAGGGTCCATTAATCCATTAAAGGTGTTAGAGAAAGCCTATGCAAGAACTAAAGAGAAAGGATCATCAACGGCTTGCATTATCGCACTTACAGATCAGGTACCTATTCATCTTTCTTTACTTTTTGCAGTACTTTATGCAACAACCTTGCACTACAGTTTCTACTGCAATTATGAAGAGAACTTGGTTAACTAACATTAAAAGTCTATAAGAAATTGGCATTAGGTTGATAATAGGGATTCTACTTGAGCCATCTGCGTTAATTCTTAGTCCTCAGCATGGATTTTAAACCACTAAAAAACCCCTGATTTGCGATGAATTTAAAAAATTCATTGTAAAACTTTTTTGCGACGAAATTTTTTTCGTCGCAAATAGGTCATCACCAAATTTTGCAACGAAAAATGAAAATTCGTCGTAAAATATGCAACAAATAATAAATTCGATGCAAATCGCAAATCAGCGCCGATGCAACGAAATCGTTCGTCGTTGGTTTGCGACGAAAACATTTTCGTCGCTGATTGGGTCGATTTTGTGATGCATTTTTTTGTCGCAAAATTTATCGCAAAATCTTAATTTTTCCAACGAAACCTAAACTTGTTACAATCAACATAAATAACAAATATCCCACATAACAAAATCAGACATTCCATTTGACAAACTGACAAATCAAAGATCATACAAATTCCAAAACAAAATCAATCTAATCATCACATACAGTGTTCCAGTCAAACTAGACAATGTAACATAAGATCCCATAACATCACATACTTTCTCTTCTTTTTCTTGATCTTCTTCTTTTCCTGCATCGGAAAACAAACAAACAAAAAATAAGATAGTTAAGATAAAAATACAGAGAGTATGAATGTACACAAACTAACACAAAACTAATGTAAACACTCACCTCTTCCAACATGGATTTCTATTTTGTCACCACCTTCCTTGACAGCAAGGGATTGTGATTGTGAAGGTGCTGAAGCATACGGTATTTCGTCAATGGCTGCCACATCGATGTTATAAACCATAATTGTTAGGATAAAAGTATAAAAAAAATTAGATATTCATCAGATGCATAATGAAGAACACGAAAACTTACCACATTTAAATGCGTGAAACAAGATACTAATATGGCATCTCTAATCTCTAATGGCCTATAGAAAAAAATACACTGCATTAATAGATAAAATATATAAATTTAAGAATGAGACGGAAAATAGACAACTAATGGATGTCTATATTTGTAAAATTGCAAATTAAAACTAAATTTACTCACATAAAATAAACATTACCATAAATTAAAACTATATTTGTAAAACTATATTTATATTACCATATCATCAAAAATCAAAGTCCTCATCCTCATCCTCATCGTCGTCGTCATCATCCGTCTCAAAATTAGATTCATCATCCTCATGAATTTCACTTGCATCCACGTCTATCACTACGCTACTAAGATCTCGTAACATTGGAATATTATATTCATTGGTCTGAAATATATTAAAGTCCTCATCCTCATCGTCGTCGTCATCATCTGTCTCAAAATTGGATTCATCATCCTCATGAATTTTACTTGCATTCACGTCTATCACTATGCTGCTAAGATCTTGTAACATTGAAATATTATATTCATCGGTCTAAAATATATTCGCAACTTCCTCTTGTTGATATGTCTTCCCAACGTTCCTCAATTTTTTTCCGTGCTTTCGTTGTATAAACAACCCATCAATCAATTGGCATATTTCAAAGTAGGATATGAAGCATAAAATACTTGTGCCAACACAAATTGTTCATATTTCTTATAAAATTTCTTATGATTTATTTCAACCAAATTAAACCGTGGATGCACCTTCATCCCTCTAACAAGGTCAAATCAACGACATAAATAAACAACTAGCACTTCTGGTTCAGGGTATTCTACCTTTATAATTTCACCCTACAACTCATAAAAATCATTTCCTGCACCTCATCATTAGATGCTTGAATAAAACCCCACTATTCATTGTAGTTTTTCCCATTTTATAATCTCGAATATGAAAATTTGGATCCATGACAGATGGATTAGCAATTCTTGCTGAATGTGAGTTTGATTATCATGAACCTAAACACGATTAGGTCAAGATATGTGTAAAAATAATTTATAGTCTACTTACATGATTTTTGAACCATAGTGCAAATTCTTTATCATTGTAGCGATCAAACTCATGTGTCAAAAGATCGAAATATAAATTTTAGAGAATCCTACCTTAAAAATAAATAAATTATAACACAAACAATTTACGATATAAGAAATATAAAATATCAAATTTATACTTTACTAGAAATATGGTGTTACTTCTGGAAGTAAAATATGTGTGGATTGCCTACCATTCTTAACCCGTTAAGTATCTACACGTGCATGGCCCATTTAGTCGATCAAGGTAGTTAAAAGTTGAGAATAACTTTAAATTGGGATCAATAGGACCCTCATCATTTCTTCCCGGTCTCAACCTTTTGCAAAAGTTGTTATTTCCTCGACAATGTATGCATTAAGAATAGAAGCTTCAATTTGTGCCTTATTTTTTACTTTTTTCTTCAAATAATATAAGAATCTAATTGTAAAAAAACTAAATGTATTAGAAAATAATCAAATGACTCATTTTATCTACATTGATAACGAAGTATAGAAGATGAAATTTTTATCTTTCAAATGATACATCCGTCGAAATTGGACAGAACCTCCAACCTTGGCCTCATATGGCAAGTGAACCAAAAGATGTTCTATGAATATTTCAAATTATACAAAATGATTGGAATGTCTCTCTTTAACGTTTCGATGTGTGAATATCTTAACACTGTCGAGCAAATATCATGAAGGAAATGCTTAATTCCATAATAACACCCATACAAAATTTGATAAGAGTTCTTTAAAAGTAATGTTTAACCTTTCCATTAATATATGACAGTCATGAAATTAATCAATTTGTATTCCTTCATGTCGATACATCTCCCAAGATTAGAGACATACTGACTTTAACCAATCACAAACAATCCTTCTCTGGTCCTTATTCAATATATAAATTGCCTTTGGCTTTGGTCTCCGACTACTTTTATTGACATCAAGAATGGGTCATTTAACCTCCTCCGTGTTGGCCTTGGGACGGGTTGGCGGGGGCACTGGGGGCGAGAGAAGTCGCCTTTTGCCACCAAGAATGGGTCATTTACAAAGAAGTCACATATCTTTTCTTATATTCAGATTATCCTTCGTTTTTGTTGGTGATATCCATAAGTGTATTTATCAAATTATCAAAACATTCTTCTCAATATGCATTACATTGATATTTAGATGAATCAAATGACTTTTCCAATATGATAAATTCCCAAATATACTCCATTTAGTCCATTTATGTGTACTTCTATATTCATATGTTGTACCATGACTCTTCAAAAACAGATGGAAAGTTGAGCACCCTATACTAAATTTGTTCACGGTTAGTGGAGGTGTTCTTTCAATTCTATTTTTAATAGATTCTGCTTTATTCTTTCTAAATTTATGATTTTGTTGTAAAAATTGTCTATGACAATCAAATAACTCGGTTTCTTCCCATGTTTCAATCTAATTCTCTTTGATCTTTCCATACATATTGGATATCCTAAGATCTGAGTGGTACTTCATCTCGATAACATACCATAAGCGGGAAAGTCATTTACGGTCCAAAAAAGAGTCGCATTCGTTACAAACATCTGATTAGTACGAACATCCCATAGTTGTTTTAGCTCCGCAGTCAATGGTTGCGTGTAAACATCTATTAACTTCTTTACATTTTGTGGGCTAAACATGACTAATGTTATATAGTGTTTTCATGCACATCAAGTGGAAGATTCTGTGGAGTTAAGATAACTGGCTAACAAAAATAAGATCTTCCTGATTTGCAAAATGGAGTAAATCCATCAGCACATAGACTTAACCGAATGTTTTGAGTCTCCTTCGCATATTCCGGATATGTTCTATCAAAAGATTTCCATGCCTATGTATCTGATGGATGATACATTAGTCTCTCTTTTGTTTC
>JBBPFP011032295.1:0-13175 GCA_037974795.1 Kaempferia galanga | reverse complement strand
ATTTTTAATATTAGATATTAATTTATTCTCAATAATTTTTTCCTCTATCAAGATCACTCCTTAAATATTTAGTCATTATTAATCTGCTTTAGACTTTTCAGTAAGTATCCTATCACTCTTAACCTACTTTGAACCTCATCTCAACTTTATTCAAAGTCACCCCATATGATATCTGATATTAATTATAATTCTAATACCACTTGTTATGATAAAAAATTTTGATATAATTGTATTTTCAACTGTCAAAAGTTACAACGCTTCTTAAATTTAATTGGAAGGCAAAATATGAGATTAGACTGTCTATCCCAAAACTAATCAGGTTATAAGACCCCACGGATTGGCATAATTATATGAGTGTTTGTTCTGTTAGATTTTAGGATTAATTTCAATTCTACTTTTGGTCCAATCAAATTGTACGAAAAAGAAAAATAAATTCAAAACATGCCTCTCAAACGGCTATAAAAAAAAGGCATCCTCAAGCTGTCCCCAACTCAACTGCAGAGAAACAGAGCAAGAACAGAGCGTGAGCAGTCCAAGCAAATGGAGAGCAGAGGCGACTTCTTCCCCGTCCTCGACATGGCCAAGCTCGCCGCCGGCGACGAGCGCCCCCATGCCATGGCCCTCCTCCGCGACGCCTGCGAGAACTGGGGCTTCTTCGAGGTCCGCCCATCGTCTTCCTCTCCTCCTTATTTTCCTCTCCTTCTTACTCAAATCTTCTCCGTCATCGATCTATCATGTCAGCTAGTGAACCACGGCGTGTCCCTGGAGCTGATGGACGAGGTGGAGCGCCTCACCAAGGCGCACTACGTCGAGCGCCGGGAGGAGAAGTTCCGGGACTTCGCGCGCGAGGCGTTGGCGACGAAGAGGCCCGACGAGCTAGCCGAGGTCGACTGGGAGAGCACCTTCTTCCTCCGCCACCTCCCCGTCTCCGACGTCTCTCACGCCCCCGGCATGGACGACGACTACAAGTAAGAATCAAGCTGGTTCGGTGGCGACGCAACTGTCGGAGTTAACTGCGCTAAAGGAAACCGGTTGGTTGCAGGGCGGCGATGGGGGAGTTCGGGAAGGCGGTGGAGAAGCTGGCGGAGAAGATGCTGGAGCTGATGGACGAGAACTTGGGGCTCGAGAAAGGGTACCTGAAGGCGGCGTTCCGGGGGTCGGAAGGGCTGCCGACGCTGGGGACGAAGGTGAGCAGCTACCCGCCGTGCTCGCGGCCGGAGCTCGTGAAGGGGCTGAGGGCCCACACCGACGCCGGCGGGGTCATACTGCTGTTCCAGGACGACCGCGTCAGCGGGCTGCAGCTGCTCAAGGATGGCCGGTGGGTCGACGTGCCGCCAATGAAGCACGCCATCGTCGTCAACCTCGGCGACCAGCTGGAGGTCTGTCTTTCTTTTTGTATTTATTTATTTTATATTGAATCGGACCGGCTTGGCCAAGCCAGACCAGACCAGACCAGACCAGGCCAAACATGAACCGGAAGAGGATTCAATTGGTAAAATTGATCACTAAGACCATCTTTGATCTAAGATATTCTATTGGTTCGATATGAAAATTTGCAATTGGATTCTACACTAAGTCCTTGAAGAACAAGAAATATTTTTTAAATAAAAATCGGCTCAATCAATTTGATCTAAAAAAGGTTAGTCCAATTAGTTATTCATTATGTTTCTATGAATTCAGGTCATAACAAATGGCAAGTACAAGAGCGTGCTCCACCGAGTGGTGGCACAAACAGACGGGAACCGAATGTCGATTGCATCGTTCTACAACCCTGGTGCTGATGCAGTCATCTACCCGGCACCGGCTCTCGTCAAGGCCAAAGAAGAAGAAGAAGAACAAGAAGGGGAAGTAGAGATGTATCCCAAATTTGTGTTCAAGGACTACATGAAGCTCTATATTGAGAAAAAGTTTGAGGCTAAGGAACCGAGATTTGAGGCCATGAAGGCCATGGAAACCCTAAATGCCCATCCCATTTCCACTACTTAAGATTGGGGAAGAGATTAAGAATAATTTGATCGATATGATGGTCATTTTGATTATGAAGTTTAGTTAAGAATGTCGTCTAAATTATGTATAAGACAAGTGGTCGATGTAATGATCGAATTAATAAAAGTGATGGCACTATGGGAGTAGCTTTTGGTCTATATTCCTCGAATTGATTTTGATTGCAAATTTAGTTTTATTATGCAACTTCAATGTCTCCGCCATTGTCTATGAGATCATGGTCGAGTCGGTCAAAACTTGGGGACATTGGAAGTATTGTATGATGAGATTGATGGTTGTGACTACATACATGGCCGCGACCAACTCTTTTTTAGTAGCAAGACCAACGAAGTTACGGACCAATGAGTAAATGATCATGTCGCCTAGGCAGCAATCCCTTCTACTTTGTAACTCAACAAACCAATCATCTAAGAATTTGTCTCTTGAATTACTTGATCTCAAACTTTGACACTAGATCGCTGGTACGATCGTTAAATGTTACCGGTGGAGCAACGGTTCAGCAAATTGAAGAAAACGAAAGTTTTAAAGGGCAAAATGAAAGTTTCCCACATACTATTTGTATTTCAATTTAGAAAAGAAAGGAGGGCAAGCTTTTAAGTCACTGAATTGGGGAAATTGTGATTGATTGTTCATTTGTTAATCATACTAAATAACTAAATAAAAGAGGAAGGGTGACACTTTAGTATTTATCATGATAGTGCAAAAAGGAAGAATGTCTTAATCATTTTGGACTTTGAAGAATTTTTGTGGAAAAAATGTTGAATTTAGTGGCATAAGAAGCCAATGATATATACATATATATAAAGTTTTGGTCCGATTAATCCTAGAACTGGGCAACCTCCCCCCTTTCGCCCATTGGATAAATCTGGAAGTGTGAGCGCCAGTGTCACTCAGCAGCTAACTTTGATAAATTCGAAAGTACAAGCAACAATGTCACCTAATAGTTAGCTTTGTATAAGAATTTGATCATGACGGACACATTCTTTACCTTCTTGATAAATGAATCCTAACTATCGTGTTGTTTATGTACGTCTTTACCGTTGCACCAAGCCCTAGGGGCATACTTTTGAGTTGTGATCCAATCCCAAATAAAAGAAAAGTGTGTCATTTAAAGTATGTTTTAACTTTTAAATTACTCTATAGGTCAGACAATTAGGGTTAATTTTGTACGAGAGAAGAAAAATATCTAGTGAACAAAATAAATTAGAAAAGAAGAGCTTTACCGTGACGATAAAGTTATTATCATATAACTTAAAAATAATGAATTTGAGTCTCAAAAATAGTCTCTTATAAAGTAAGATAAAACTGTGTACAATAAATTCTTCTCCAGAACCGCATAATAATGAAAACTTCTGACATCAACTTGTCCTTTAGAGAAAAAAATGTATGATGTTTTTATTTTTTGAATTGATTACTTAAATATTAAAAAAAATAAATTAGAAATCTATTAAACAATTTTTCGCAGGTGAATAATGATGCTATGGTTTTATTTGGGTAGGGAACACCTCTCAAATCACTTTCTTTTGTCTCGCGACTTTTGCTCGAGAAGATAATAAACAAGAACATCTTTGAATAGACCTTCTATCCACTTTATTGTAAGAAACACTACTGGATGAAAGAATTATGCATTTAGTAGCACCATGTTTATTGGTGATTTTGTATACGTAACCATGTTTGTGTCAACTTTTAGGAGAATATATTCCACGGAAAAAATAAGTATAATTTTCCACGAGAATACTTTATTACATCGAAAAATATTTAGCCAATTCAAGTTACATTTATTAAACATAGACAATCGTCGTGTTTTTATTTATATTCATTAAATTCACAAAATCAATTAAATGAATAAATTTTAATAACTCATAAAATTGAAGAAATAAGTTTGATCCATATGAGTTTAATTCATTAATATTAAAAACTATATTCATCAATAAAACTCTTCTCAATATGCTAAATATTTCAAACTTAATAAATAACTAAACAAACAAAAAATTTCAAATAATTAAATATATTAGAAGCTCGATAACATCTAAACAAATCGAGTTCAAACTCATAAAAAAATAACAATAATAAAGGCAAGTTTAAATAATTATTTAAACGATTTAGTTCATTTTAAGTTCAAATTGACTTGGCTCAACTACTTTATCAAATAAATTTAAACACCATGAAGATTTGCTCATTTAGAGTCCTAATTAAACACGTGCCACCAAATTTATTAGCACAAGTGGTTAAGACTTGCCACCAAATTAGTTAACGCATGTTGGTGTTGCCACCATGAGATCTAGAGGTCAAATCCCGACTAATAGTCCGATGTCTCCTCTCCTCCATGCACTATTCAATTGTCCAAGACTAATAATCATCCGTATTGAGGATGGACTGACAGAGGCATTGAGGGCGAATAAATCACCTTGTGCCACCATATTTGGTTAAGACATCACAAAATCTCCCACGTAAACATCAATTTCCCATATTAAAATACCTCTTAGATAGGCACAAAAGTTACAATTGTCAATATAACTGTGCCCTTTGATTGCTTTAGTCGGTGAGACCATTTAGATAACTTCAAGGCTTAAAACATGCATTTACTACCATAATCATGCCGAACAATCACGACTTATGCACATAATTACATATCTTGCACAGACACGACTCTTATTTTCTATATGCGAGAAAACATTTTACACGAAAAAACATATGAATCCAAACCACACTGAAATGATGAGTTAAATAACAGTAAGAATTCATGATAATTAACACAAGCAAATAATAACATAAACATAATTAACATGCTGAGCATTCTATCTGTTCAAACTGACAGACGAGTTAAAATTGAAAGGCAAGTTCACGAGATTGAAGGCAATGTTTTACTTTTGGACTTGGACCACAAAGAGATGAATGTGGCGGTGATGACACGACATATGTGTCGATCAAATCGAATCATGCATTTGAGGGAGGTGGGGGACAACCCACCTGAGCAACCTCACCTGCTTTTTATAAAGCTGCCGAAGAAGAAGCACAACAAGGCACAACAAGAAGGGGGGCCTCCTGCACTTTCAACTACAAGACGAGAGAATTCATCAGCTCAGACACTTTGTATGAATGAGGAAATGCACCAATACAATGAGTTTTTTCCGTGGGATGCATTCAATAATTTGCTAATTGAAATTGGGATAAGGAGAATATTGCTTAAAATATAACAAAAGTAATACTAGTCAAGAATACAACAACAAATGTGTTTAACGATTCAAATCATGTATTGTCAGTTTTGAGTCTTATCATGGTTAATCATGTGGCAACATTAACGTGTTTAAAATTATCTATGAAAACTAAACATCAATAATGATTTGATTTTTGTGTAGCATTCAATGGAGAGGCAATAAACTTACCAAAAATGATTTATGATTGCCCCGAGATGGATTCTCAACTTAAAAAGCCAAGAGGATGATATCTATCTTGATTCTCGAACACAAATGCACCAAGACAAAGTGAGGTAAGGGATGATGACAAGGGAAGAAAAGGTAGCAGGGTTCCTCCATGATCCTAAGCGAGGGATATGCCATGACATTTAGGCTTCTTTTGCTATTTGCTTGCCATTTAGGAAAAGATAATTTGCAAGAATGAGAGACCAACCAGAAAATCCTAGGATGTTCAACCCTGCTCATCTGATTTGAAACAAATATTGATTGTGCCTATCTTTGAATCACTCAGTTATTGGTTGAATTGACAGATCAATCGAACACACTGCAGGACTACTCTAAAATGTTCCATAATATTGACAAGCATGCTATTACAAAGGTAATGTGACCCGCAAATTGACATATCAAGTGTGTGATATTAGTTCTTTTGGTTTGATTAACTTCTATTCGGGCTCTCCATGATTTAATAGCCAAGTAGTGTTGTGAAAATAGAATCAATCGATGATGTCAAATGACAACTAGCACAGATAAAGAATGGTTCAAGTCCTAACACAGAAAATAAGAATTGATCAAACTCAACCATGGATCAAATAAAGCTAATGTTGAGCATAAACGTTGTTAATTTTGTGAAAAATATTCTCAATATGTCATTCAAATCTAATGAGTTAAATGGGCCAATTTGGAGCAACAACTGAAGTTGGTTGCTAAGATTAAAGTAGACTTCAAGTTGCAATAAGGAAAGGTAAGAACATTACAAGTGTGTGGGTCAATTTGAGAGGAACGATTTAAGAATTAAAAAGTTTTTTTGTGCGGAAAATTTTCGGGTATTTATTTCATAAAAAATGATAAATTACTTATGCTTTCCACCGGTTACTTATTATAAAATAATAGATGGACGATTTAAAAATCCATCCATGAATTAATTTTTAGATATTGTTGTATCCGCCCAAATCGGATAGAACTTTCCTTCCTCTATCCTACTTCCTAGTCACATCTCTGCCTTCAACCGCGTGATCCATGAGCAACCCTGCGCTATCACCTAGCACGGCCCTGCACGGGTGGCGTTGCTCGACCACCTCAAGTGGCCCTACGCGGGAAGCACTGCGTAGGCAAGCCCTGTGCAGCCAACCCAACACTGCCCCGCACGACCGCCTTGCGCAACCGCAATCCGTTGGTGACCCTGCATGGCCGCCCCATGTGGCTGCAAGCCACGAGCGACTTTGCTCAGGGGCACGACCAACATTGCACGAGGCCCCCAATAACTTCGCTTGCTGCACGAGCTTATCTTTTCTTTCCATCTTTGTGTTTCTCTTCCTTTCCCTCTTCCTTAGAGATTCTTTTTTCTTCCTTTCTTTTCCTTTTCTTTTCTCTTCCTTTTCTTTAAAGATTTTTTTTCAACCTTTAATTCCTTTCCTTCCTCAATCCACATCTCGAAGTAAACAGAGCATAAATGTACGGTTGCTTTGCGCCTTTGGCCAAATAATGTAGATGCCAGTAGATGATAATATGATATATCTGTTGTCAAGAATCTTGCTGTACAATGTAATGCATGTACTTTTCTGTAAATAGGACATAATATTCATGACTCCATGTTGTCGAAAAGATCTCCTATGGGCTATGTTTACTTTAAAGGAAAAGTGGTGAGGGGAAAAAATTGGGCGGGGAAGAGAAAGCCAAGGAGACAAAATGTTGTTTTATATTTGATTGGTTTGACATAATGAAAAAAGAGGGTTTTCTTTCCAAGTTAATCATGGGTGCTATATAAATTTATACAATAGTTCACTACTTGCATGCATCTCAAGTTAATCAACAGCTAAAACATGCCTTCTTTCCAAGAGAATCAAAAGGCAAGACGCGATTGTGTTGAACATGAAAGTGCTTGAAAAAAATGTACCGCTATATAACCTTGTTGAAGAGTTTGAAAATGTCATTTCAGCCAAAGTTTAACAGATAGAGAATGTAAAGTCTCGTCAAGCCAGGGCACCGACCTTCATATAACCTCAGATTGCAAGAGATGATCACCAAACCGTCCTGAAACAACTGAAACGCTATCTACACCAAGGAAGATCAAATGGTATTAAGAAACTTCTTGACCTGCTATAAAATGGCATAAGTATAGAATAGCAAAAAATTTATCTGAGGACCTGTTTACTTGAATAGATAACTCAAGCAAAGAATTGGCAGTGAGATATATCCAGCATCACTTGTTTCTTTGACAAATAATGAAGGGGGACAAATATTTGAAGCGATAAATCTAAGCATTCATCATTAGTAATTCATCTCTATATTTTCAATGATTAATACTAGTTCATTGAGAGTATTAAAACTGTCTTCTCTATATTTTCAATTTACCATCTCTATTCGTTGAAACAAGGCCATAGACTTGGTCTATAGGTGGAAACATATACAAGAGTTGGGAGGGAAACGTTACAAAATGGCATATGAATTCAGCAATTGATCACTGCATATATATATATGTTACCTTTTCTCCTTCCTCTAATGTTCCCCTCTTAGTTATCCATCGAAGTAAACCCATGCTTAATTTAACCAATGATTTTGCTCTCAATATAGATTTCCACTAGGATTTGCAACAATTTTTTGTAAGAGATTCACCATAAATAATACAAACGCAAGCAACATTAGTCCCAACTACTTGCCTGATTTTATCAGCACACTATGCGAGGCTGCAACATTTACAATATTCAGAATTCTTAAATAACTTTTAATTACTTCAATTTTTATAGTTTTCTGCCTTAACTTTTTTAAATAATTCCTAGTTCCAAACATGTCCTCAGATTTCGTACTTCCTCCCAATGTTAGCAACTATCTTCAATGTGTTATACTTTCTACATTAAATTTTTCAAGAATTGATCTTTTCAAATTCCTAACCTTATTTGGCATGTCCAAATCATCAACATTATCAAACTCTTCATTGACTCCTTTGCTTTATTTTCTTTGAGTAGTTTTGTATCCTTGAATTCTTCTAAAATTAGAAACAAAATTTCCCCTTGTAAGTTTGAAAACACTTATATCTTGCGACTAGCATTCAATGCCTATGACTTTACAATAGTTACAAGTAATTTTTATTATCTTCTACAAAGGAAAATTTCATTTAATTAGGATTATTGCACCTTTAAAAGGCAATCAAATGCTTATTGATTTTTTTAAAAAAAACATGAATAATAACAATTATAAGGGAATTAGAACATTGGTCATCTTTGTTATTACTTCTCATCTGACTATGGTTACATAATTCTATTTACTAATAAAAACATTATGGAAACAGAATTAAATGCTTGAAAAGCAATAGCAGATACTAAATGCTATTGTTAAAGATCCAAAAACATTAATTCCACTATCATTGTTGTACATGATAAATTTTAGTTAATTGAGGAGATCAATCGTGCTAATAATCTTCCCCCAATAACATTCTGATAACATCATATTGAAATTGTCCAAAAAAAAAAAGGAAAAGAAGCTCAAATTACTTTGCATCCAAATACAATAACTGAAAGACACTTTCTATTGTAAACAGCTTCATATCAGCCGATGCACAAAACTGAAAATTTTAATAACCCAATTCATATGATCAATAACCTAAATCCAGTTTGGTTATCCAGCATCAAGAAATCCTAATAGAAATTTTAGTCATCCTACAATTGATAATGCAGATTCAAAAGATCAAATAAAAAAAGTTTAGAGCTTCATTTGCCTTTAGAAGCATGAAACAAAGATGAATACTAATTGTGTAATTTTTCAGAATGAGTCTTTTGAAGCAGAGAAATTCAAAATCAATAACTCTACTTCATTGTCACTAGAATATAAAATCATGTTATTAAGTTTATAAGATGTCACGAAGCTACACTGATACATATAAATATTAGCATTTCAGTTGCATTTTCAAATCAAGTTGTTTAATATCTGAAACTTGAGATCCACCATATCAGAACCCAGATCATCAAAGAAATAACTTAGCCATTGTCTCACTTACTTGTACTCACGAGTGATTTGAATGTTTGAATTGTTTTACTAGTAAATATTGCATCATTATAATATTCTGTTTATTTTCTAATCTGTAACATCTGACTAAAAGCTGTGTGCCCTGAGGAGATAGATTTTCACACACAATAATATCAAACAAAAGTCCATTAATCAGAAAGAAGTCCAAGAACTGCATCCACTCATAAGGCCAAGGAGATAACTGTGATTCGGCAGAAATGCATACAGCAATAGGTTCATTCAGTAATCACAGATTTTTGTCTCAGTGAAAATGGAGGTTCATTTAGATTTAAAACTTCTTTGGAGATACATACCTCATTGAAAAGAGCAGCAGGATACTTGCTCCAATAAAAAGTCAAAAATACCACATCATCCCAGAATGATAAGTTAAACTTTTGCCCATGATAAACAGATATTCCAAATTCATTTTAACATTTTGATCAACAACCAAGCCCTACAAATGTCAATTTTCCAGCATATGTTTATCCACATCCTTGGAATTTGCTTCAGATATTGCATTACTTGAAATTGTAATTTTCTTCTCATTGCAGTCTGCATCAGTTTCATTGGACGCATGTTTCTTAAGAACTGTAGATATGTCCCCTTCAGCAGCCCCGGCTAGCTTGAATCTTTCAACAGCTGCATCGAGATTCTTTTTCCAGTCGCAAAAACCAAGCTTAAATTCAACTTGGGAACGTTCAAAGAGCATGTTGCCCCAAAACAGATGTATCTGAGATCTCATTGCTGCTGCTTGCTCTGCAGACTCCTCAGTTGATAACTCCCCTTGGCCATCTGCAGCTCTTTGCTTCTTTCTCTTCTTCAACAACTCATCCTCCTTGCTTTTTCCAGGGTCTTTAAGCTCATTTATTCTCTGTTGTTCCACCTTCTCCCACATCTCAGTAGCAGCATTCATCTTTTCCTCTGCCCCATTAAAAAGTCTGATTGTTTCTGAAGAATCCCAAGTTGATAGATCCAGCTTCTTAGCCAGTGCAAAGGACCAGTGGAGCTTTGCAGTTTCAAATTCCTGTTGTCCTAAGGCAAGTAAACCTTCATAAAAGTCGGGTTTGATTCTAAGTGCTTCTTCATATTTTTTCCCAGCGAGAGCATACCGCTGGCTGACCCAGTCATAAGCAGTTTGAAGCTGTGCAGCCATGACATCTTCAGGTGCAGACTCATCCAGAGGGATCCGTTTCCTTGCAGCGCACATATGCACATTTCCCCAATTGAAGAAGGATAGGGCCGCCACTTCCTGAAACTTAGCGGCAGCCATGTCAAACAGGCCTTGAGCTTCCTCTCCGGTCACCGTCTCCTCAAGTGCCTCAGAGCACAACTCCATTCCAAACTCATGCAAGTCTAAATGTGCTTCAGGGTCAATCCCTATTTGATTCCTAAACAACTGAGCAAATTCATACAACCAATCATCAATCTCGACTTCCTTACACTCAGGATGGTCACATCCTTTGTGTGACATTCCAATCTTATCTTTTGCAACTTCTTCAGCCTCTGAACCCATCTTTATGACCTCGTTGTTCACTGTTTCTTCAATGGAATCGTCATTAACTGAATCTGAAACACACTGATCAATGTTCTGCCCTTCCTCCTCCAGAAGCTTCTCCTCTTCTTCAGGCACCTGAGGCTCCTGCTCAGGGCTCACCTCCATAATGTGTAACCGCAATAGCTGCAGTTTATCATCCTTATCAACCCCAGAGCCTTCTATTACTTCTTTTTTATTGAGCTCCTCAACAAAAGATTCCGCTAATCTTAACTCTGTGGTGCTAGTCACAGTTATAAGATCTCCGTCAGCATCCTTGTACTTGATCAGCACAGACTTGGACGAAGGATATCTATTGGCCACAATTTCCCTTAGCGCTTTGAAGGTGCAATTCACCGGCATTTGGGCGAGCCTGATATCATGGTCATACACGAGCTTCAATGGCCTCCAACGGATCGCTGCTGCTTCTAGAGAAGTCTCCTTTTTGACACTTTGCCGTGAACTGCCTCCAGGTGACACAACTTGTGATGATTGGGAAGGGGCCTCACCATTAGAAGGCTTAAAAGGAACCAATCGAAAGGGTTTGATTTGGGGGCCGTTAGAAAGAGACGGTGAGCTAGTGCAATGATCGTTTTGAGAAGGAACGGTTGGCTTATTTGCACTAAGTGAAGGCTGCGGTGGCGTGGATGCCTTTTTGGGGCGGGCAGGAAGGCAAGGGCCGAGACCGGAGATGGGAATGCCAACCTGAACGGCGGAGGCACCTAGGGCTGCAGGAGAGGGTCGACTTCCGGGATCGGATGGAGCAGCCGGAGCGACAGCAGCGCGGAGGCGCCGAGCGAGGTCGAGAGCGTCCGGATGGGGGGAGTCCAGCGCGAGCAGCGCGTTGACGTCCTCCATGGCGAGATCGTACCTACAAAGGGCCTCGAGGGCCCGGGCGCGGCGGAGCAGAGCACGCGGGAAGCGCGGCTGAGCCTGCAGCGCGAGCGAGCACTCCGCCGCGACGGCCTCGTGGTCGACGGGACGCATCTGCATGAGGCAGGCGGCGCGGTTGCTGTGGAAGACGGCGCGGTCCGGGTGGCCGCGCGGGGTGAGCTTGAGCGCGATCTCGTACTGTCCCAAAGCGCCGCCGTAGTCCTTCGCCTGGAATAGCCGGTTGCCCTCTTCCTTAAGCTCGTGGGCGCGCTTCAATAGGAGGGACACGTCCACCTCCACGACGCCGTTGCTCGGCGTCGGAGGAGGGGGTTGCGACGGCGGCGTCGAGGCCACGGCAGGGGCGCCTGAGGCAGCAGGCGCCACGGATGCAAGGGGCGCCCGGGATCCCTTCTTCTTCTTCTGGCCGACGGATTTTCCCATCCCGGCGAAATGAGAAGCTAGGGCTTTAGGCAGCGGATGAGATTGGAGTTGGGATTTGGGGACGACGCGATGATCGCGTTGTGGGTGGGTATATATAGAGAGAGAGTGAGGCGGAAGCCCTACCACTCGCAGTCAAAAGAGAGCGAACACAAGGAGACGCACACGGTGAAGCCGTGAGAGTGGGCGTGGGTCATTCCACAAATGCCCGGCACTGGGCTTGGGTTTGACTTCGACCGGATCCAAGACACTTGGTTCGATCGAGTAAATATAAGCGCTCATCCCGTTTCGTTTATTATTATTTAAAAAAAATCTAAATGAAAACCAAATTAAAAATATTTTAAATTTAATTTATTCTTTTAGTTGACACTTTCCAAAATATTACCATCAACTTAATTTTCTTGAATCAACCCATGTCTCTCGGGTGGTACAATGATTATGATATGGGAGGTTATCACATAAAATCAAGAGGTCGAATTTCGACGTACCCGAGTATGTCTCTCATACCTTAATCATTTGCACTGATGGCTAGTAGCCGCCCGTGATTTACTTTCTCCGTGTTGGCCCAGAGATGAATTGACGGAGGTGCTAAGACGAGTGAATCGTTTTTTACCATATTAACCTCTTAATTAAAATTTATTATCGTTTTTATTATTAAATATATACAAAGTGCCCCTAAATATTATTACCGCTCTACTATAATCCAGGAGAAGTGATTACGGTGCAGGACGCTACGCATTCATAATGTACTTAAAAGTATTTTTTAAATAAAATGATAAAGTTTAGAAGTTAGATTACTAAATTGCAAATTTTTTCGAATGGAAAAGTTCTATAACTAGTCATCCTAAGCTCGAAGGAGCAGATATCTGTTATTTGTTTATAAAAAAATCAATATATCAAAAGTTATTTTTAAT